>JAUTDX010000627.1:0-103319 GCA_030844895.1 Ambrosia x helenae
AGATATGTTTTTAGAAAGCGTGATTGATAGCCATTGGAGAAAAAAACTAAAAAATGGTGATGTAGCTGTTTGGTTCAGCGACATCAAGCTTATGATTCTTGCCAATCATTTGCAGTTGTACGTGTGTAAGTCTTTGTCCCTGATGTCGCTGAATCAAAGTGAGGGATCACTATGTGTAAGTCTTTGTCCCCTGATGTCTTTGAACCAAAGTGAGGGATCCATTGTACGTGTTTAAGTCTTTGTCCTCTGATGTCGCGGAACCAAAGTGAGGGATCAACGATGTCGCCGAATGATTTAAGGCTTCTCACTGAAGCCGCTGATCTTAACAGCTGATTCTAAGGCTTCTCACTAAGTCTTTGTTCGATAACCATATTCAATCTCCACAATTTCTACGCTTTTCTCATTTATAATAATACTAAATAAAATAAAAAGTTATGTACATGCATCATACACGTGAGTGATGTTTTAAATTTTCTTTTTTTGGCAATAGACATTTTATTACATTAAATTAAAACTTTATTAATAAACAACATTATCATGTAATATTAAAGGAGTTAATGGATAGAATTGTACTTTACTTATGCTGGAGCTAAGAAGATAAGGTAGTTAGCCTTAATTACTTTGGTTTGGACCTTGTTTAGATTAACACGTGCCATAGTCTTACCATGTACCTTGCACGTGTAAAGCGTTGGTTGTTTCATCAATATCACATTCACCGTTTAATAAAATTCAATTTAAAATGGCCTATATATTTTAATCTATTTTAATCTATCGACTGAATTAGAAAACGACACAATTTGTATCAATTTCGTTGACATGTTAACTTGAAAAAACGAAATAATAATAAATAGTGATTCCTCACTTTGGTTCAGCGACATCAGGGGACAAAGACTTACACATAGTGATCCCTCACTTTGGTTCAGCGATATCAGGGGACAAGACTTACACACGTACAACTGCAAATGATTGGCAAGAATCATAAGCTTGATGTCGCTGAACCAAACAGCTACATCACCATTTTCAGTTTTTTTTCTCCAATGGCTACCAATACCGCTTTTTAAAACCATAACTCTCCATCTATGCAAATGATTCCATATTTACCGGATTAAAGATTTTATATAGGTCTTATCTATTTGACACGTAAAACTGGATTTAAATACTCTAAACTATTGCTCGTTAGTCGATTTCACTCTCAACTATAACTTTAACTACCAATACTCTCAACTTTACACTATGTTTATTATGTCACCCCCAACCTACCCAAACGCTAACTCTGTCAATTCTTTTGATGATATGACATTTTTTTTACTAGGAAATAAATGTCAAACAAATCTTAGAAGTATTCATGAGGTAATCCATCTTTGTTCACATTGCCCCCTAATTGGAAATGTTATTATATGCTTAGAGCATTTACAATAGCTTCTTCATCCCTCTTTCACTCATAATCAATCACAACCACATATACTAAAGGTCATTACAGTTTCTCTCTTCTCCAGTCATAACCACTTTCAAGAAATATTAAAAAAATATATACAGGAAAACTATTTTCCTCAAATTATTCTCAAATATACCGATAAAGAGTAGGTTCCTCATTTTCTTCACTTACAACCACTCACAACCCCATAAAAAATAGAGGGTTTTCTTTCCTAATATTATGGGAGTCAAATGGGAATGCTCTAAATAATTGTAATTTTACATTTTTTAGTTTAACATAAATTTAATTTTTATTATGAAAAGAAGATGGGCAATTTTATGTGACGTTGTCAAGACTAAAGAGTAGAGGCAGCCGGATAGAGATGGTGGAGCTATAAATCAAACATCAAGTGTTGTTATATAAGGAAAGTGATAACTCATAGAATTCACATATAAAACATGCATAAACAGTCCCAAAATACATTACAATTAGGCTTATATTAGTTATAATTAATGCTTAATTCGTTCCTATTTGAATATCTCAAGAACTGGAGCTCGAAGACGGAAACAAAGGATTTCAGGTGAAAACGAGCAAAAACTGGGGATTCCTGAAGATACCAGACTTGAAGCATGTTCCCTGTATGTTTTGAAGATAATCCCGGGGACTTAAACAATGCTAAAATCAGTCTCGGAGTGACCTTGCACGCCCACACTCACCTGCACGAAGGCCCTGCACGCGAGAAGACAACGCAGGAAACTTGGAGGGCAAGAAATCTGAAGAAGCCAGACATGCACGCCCTTGCCAAACGATGATGCACGGACCATGCCAGACACAACAGTACAGAAAAAATATGCCATGCAGCAACAGAACGTACGTGTAATCCCCTTTCATCAATGGGTTTTGGCCCATTTGTTGTGCGTACAATCTCCTACGTGGGCATGTGAGTAAAACACCTGGATGTAATTCTTTATATTCAATCCTCACCCTTTCCATCACCAAATAATCGTTAGCACTACTTGACTTTAGAAACCTCTTATATAAAAAATATAAATATAAATATAAAAGTAAATTAATACCGCTTGATTCCAATGTCTGTTGAACTCAATCATTTGACGGCTCACAATTCCCCATTTTGAAGACAATAGATGGATCTCACGCTTGCTTTCACCCATGGTTGCATTGTAATGTTTATGTATGTTTTTACAAATACTTTTTCATGTTTGTTGATTTCCGAATTTCTTGTTTTTAGATCAATAACACCATGTTTGAGCCAAAGCTACTTTTTGAGCAGTCGTCCATACTTCACTCTTCGCACGTTTAGGGAATTTTGTTGGTGTTTTCTTGTACCACCACACGACATCTTCTCGGTATTATTGAATTGCATATCTTCAATATCATCATTAAAATTATTTTGAGAATCTTGCGTTCTTTGGCATAACATCATCTTCATCAAGACCTTTAAAAATAAGGAGTCGTTACACCTTGTCACGTGGGGTCCTAAAGGGCTCCTCATTTCATATCGTTCAATGTCTTATATAGAGATTCTCGACGCTGTGCCATGAAATTAGCACCGGTGGTAGTATGTGGGTGGAGTTGTTATGTAAAAACTGCAGCGGATAACCAAATTGTGGGTATTAAACATTTGAGGTTGTTCTTGTGAAAATTGCGGTTGATAACTTGAAGACTCACGCTTGAACCGGCACTACACGTGCGCTTGAACAATGAGCACGTGCACATAAATCAGAAATTTTTGTGCTCAAATCTGCTCATCTCGATTTGGCGGATTTCTTGTTTCCGGCAACCTTTGATCTTTGAGAATACATTGCATTTTTTTTTAGTAAAATGGTGTTTTTGTAGGAATTCTGGTAAAGAAGAAGAAGTAGAATGGTGAAGAAAATCATATAATGGTTGGTATTTAAATGAAAAAATGGGGGTGTAATTTTTTTAAAAAACCCTTCCAACGGCCGAATAAGTTCTAAATGCACCTTCGGGTGTGTCCTAGCTAGGTCCTTTGTCTAGTTAGTGTTTTGGTTTGTTACCGTAGATGTCGGTGGCATGAGATCTAGTTAAATTAACATTTTGTAGGTTTTGGGTTATCAGTCGTATGAAGATCTCTTATGCTTGGAACATCCCAAGCATAGGGAGCTTGCTTATATATAGGACCTTTAGCCTTTCATTTTGTAACTTTTGCACTCTTAGCTAATACACGTCCTGAATTTTTCGTGTGATTGTGTTTTTACTTGTTTATGATTTTTCAATCCTTTACACGACTAACAACAATCCAATCCGTTGACTTCCGCCTTCGAATCGGACATACACACATAGTCAAATCTTGTTAATTAAGAAATCGGTCGTACAAGTGGTATCAGAGCCCTGACTCGATTACTAGCGTGTTGTTAGTGTTTTTGGTAGTATGATATATGAATTTGTGTGCAAATTCAGGTGTGTCCCTAGCTAGATCCTTAGTCTAGTTAATGTTTTGGTTTGTTATCGTAGATTTCGGTGGCATGAGATGTAATTAAATTAATAATTTGTAGGTTTTAGGTTATCAGGCGTATGAAGATCTCATATGTCTGGCCCATCAGGCTTAAGGGGCTCCTATGCCTAGAACATCCCATGCATTGGGAGCTTGCCTATATAGAGGACCTTTAGGTTTTCATTTTAACTTTTCGTGTGATTCTGTTTTTACTTTATTTATCATTTCTCATCCTTTACACGACTAATTTAACAACAATCCGATCCGTTGAATTCCGCCTTCCATTCGGACATACGTGCTTAATCAATCAATTTTTGTTAATCGAGAAATCGGTCCTACAAAAGTGACAATTACATCCATTCAACACTCAGTAGCACCACCAGGGATACCTAGCTGATCAGGCCTATCCGAGTCGCACAGGCTGGTGTAGCCTGATCGGGTACTAGGTACCCAGGAAGGTACCTGACCTCTACACGTCTAACCTACGAAGCATATGCCTCTAACAAGTGGGCTACCTATCGGCGGTCATATTAACTATTTTGATGATTTTTCATATTTTTCTCATTATTTAGCACCAGTGTGAGTATGCTATGATGACGCAGAATGTCCCTCAAACCAACGAGTGTTTGTTTTTAGTTCAGAAGTACTTTCCTTTTTCTAATTTAATCATCCAAAATATTTTTCGGTGTGCTAAGTAACTCCGGGATTTTGTTTCTTTGGAACGACCAATGTTTTGTTTCTTAGTCGACATATATGTGCTGTAGAAATGATAATTATACAATTTACAAATACAATGTATTTACCATCTTCAATTCTATAGACCAGATTTATATATTGCCCCAGTAACTAGGGCCGGATTTACAGTTTCACTGCCCGGATTTACATTTTTCATATACCATATGTATTGTATGATCCATAGACACTAATTAAATGATTTTCATTGTTAGTAGAAGAAGAACAAACACTTGGCCAACTTAAACAAGAAAACATTTTTCGGATCCGTTGGTTATTCTTTATAACGCAATCAGATTTGTAGTGATTTAATGACGATTTTATGTTAAATTCCTACATCATAGAATATATAACTCAGCAACAAGCACTCCGTTGTTGCGGCATGTATTAATCGGCAATCACAATATTTTTCATTGATTTTTAGTTTAATTTAAAAACTAATTGTGGAATGAGAAACATACGAAGCGTGTAGAATATCCGGTGATTTGACAAGATGTGGCAAACAGTGGAGGGAAACTGATGTAACGCTGATGTGAGTGGAGGAAAACTGATGTGACGCTGATGTGAATGAGAGATGTTATGACAAGTGTAGTAAGATTGACAAGTACTCCCTCCACTTGCACTAAGAATTTTTTTTAATCCATCACCAGATGTAGCTCATGACCTCCAGAATTAAATAGAAATCTTGATGTAAATCATAGTCTATTATTGGAAATAGCAAAATTTAAGTTTTAAACTCGCATGTAACTTTAAGGCTGTACTCATGACTTGGGAAATTAGATAGAATCATTGACCGTATGTAACTAGTGGTCCAAGTGTTAATTTATGAGATGACAAGACTCTAACCAACATTTGGTAATTTAAGGTTTATTCTAAACAGTTTCGAGTATGTTGGTGTCAAATATGAGAAAATGTTTAAATAAATGTGTTTGGGTTTTGGCTTGCCCTTTTACAAGTTTATTTTTTTTAGTTACTTTAAAACTATTTTTATGTCATAATTACTCAAAAGGATCGGTATGTTATGGCAAATTCGAAAAAATTTAAAAGAGATCGAAGTCACATCAACTGATGTAATTTAAATGTAATTTTTTTTAACGGTCAATGGTACACACCCATAAATACGAAGCCCCGCACCCTTCGGATCCGGTGCCCGGGCCCCCCTAAGGTCCAGCCCCTCATTTCAGAATAACCTACTCTGAGTGGGATTCGAACCCGTGACCACCGGATCAGGACTCCCACAAAGTGGGTAAACTTTCCCACCTCTCTTGTAAACAATTGGGCTACAAGGTCATTGGCAATTTAAATGTAGATTTGTATTTTTGTTTTGTTTTAATTGTAAATTTGTAATTTCAAAGTATTAGTATGTAAAAAGTAAAATAATTATGGTTAAATAAGTCATTTTCATATGTGCCATGTTTTGGTTCTTATGCATGACAGAGTTTTCGGAAAATGTGCTGTTTGGGTTCGTGTAAATTTTTTAAGTCCATGTCAATTTTAACTCATCAACTCATGAACATGACATGTTTAACATCCCACATTTTACCATGTCATCTTAATAGTTCAATGTATAGAATCTACAAATTAACTTTTATAATATTATTCAGAACCATGCATAAAGAGTGGAGTGCATGGACTTTTTTCTTGTTTTATCAAAATCCTTTATATAAAAGACTAAACTTTCAAAAAGTACATATATATAAGAACTACTTAAGGTATTTATATTTAAAGTCTCTTTGATTGTTTTCAAAAGAGTCACCCAATATACAAATTTATGAAATTTAGTTATGGTTCGAAGTTAAGAAAAAGTCCTTAACCCTAAGTCGTATTATTCGTGAACCTTTTTATGAAAATTTATTGTACTTTTTATAACATGCCATATTATCTATACTACATTATAAAAGAGGAGACATGGGTAAAATATATCCAAATTGTCCAAAGTTAAGACGGTATATCAAGGGTTTCTTTACAATTTTCTAAATTTTACAACTTTTTTTCTGTAAATGCCCTTGGGTAACTTTATTTCATTAAATTATCAAAAATTCACAATCAAGTTATCCTTCATTATTTTTATATCTGCATTGAATTATTACATCTTCCTATGGGCATAGTTGTAAAAGTCGTCCGAGTTAACCGATTACTCGCCGAGTACTCGCTACAGGGTGGGTCACCGAGTATAGCCGAGTTGGCCGAATATTCCGAGTACTCCCCGCATAGGCCGATTCGACCCTTGAGTACTCACCCGACTAGGCCTAGTACTCGCAACTCCCCAGTCGGCCAAATTTTGTGTGTTTAAATTATAAAAAATTCACAATCAAGTTATCCTTCATAATTTTTGTACCTACCTTTGTGATACACCATTGTTTATACTCCGAACCCACTTGAAAAATGCTTAGTTAAGAGTTATTGTATGTACATGTCTTAGGATCAATTATATGTAAATTAAGGAAAAACACACAAAATTTGTAGGTTACTATACAGAAGTCCGGTTGAGTTCACATCTTCTTTCACTACAATAAACTGGTTTTTACTCCTGACCCTATTATTTAAATATGTTAGTATGAGTTGTTTGTTCTAACACTTGAAACATGACTCCAAATGATGGCAAACAAAGCAAACAAAATATTAGCGATGTTAATGTTTTTTATTCTCTCATCATCTATAAGGCCCCTTAATATTTAGGTAATTAAACATAAAGCAACATAATTTTTTTATCCATATGATAGTGTGGGTTATATATTTTTTAATTTGATTTGTTGACACTGTCATATTTAGAAGTTACATTTACAAGTAGTATTTTATGGTTTTACCCAATGGATTCAAAAGGGAATAACTTATAACATATACATATTTTTACCCAAATGTATATTTTTAATACTCCAAAAAGAAGTATTATTCATGGCAATATTGTGTGTTTGTTTACAATCATAAAATCTAACTCTTTTAGCAATGTATTTGAAGTACACTTTGGTGATCTTCTTTTTGCATTAGCAATATTGCGAGTGAAGGACATGCTATCTCCTCGAAAGGCGAAAAAAGACCCAGTTAAAACATATGCAAAATACTTGTGTCTGATGCATATCATCTTCCTACCGCGTATTGTCGACCCCGTCACAACGCACGGGTTACCTACTAGTATTAATTTAATAATTTATCATGATCATTGATAGATTTCCAGTACTGAAAAATACTTTATGTTACCAACTTATACTTAACTGATTAATCACCCAATAATAGAAATTCTCTTGGTGTATCCTAAACATATATAGATTAATGATTAATAACAAAACGTGGTAGTTGGCGATTAAAATAGTCACCAATTGCATAGCTAGTGAACCAACCTTCTTGGCAACTCTTGGTTATATAAGTGAAGCAAGAAGAGCCCCAAAGACACCAGCAGCAGAAGAGAATTTCAATCTCTGAGGTCTCTCTTTCTTTCTTCAACATAAAAGTTCTAATATTTCAATCTCTCTTATATATTTGATATCTATATACATATATCTTATTATTCTTTTGTTGTATGCAGGCCATCAGATATCCAACAACATGGGTGCAGGTGGTCGGATGTCAGATCCATCTACTGAGGAAAAAGATATACTTAAACGTGTCCCGGTTGATCCACCATTCACTTTAAGTGATCTAAAGAAAGCAATCCCTGCTCATTGCTTTGAAAGATCGGTCATCCGTTCATCGTACTATGTTGTTCACGACCTCATTGTTGCCTATGTCTTTTACTTCCTTGCCAACACATACATCCCTCTTCTTCCTACCCCTTGGGCTTACTTAGCATGGCCGGTTTACTGGTTTTGTCAAGCTAGCATCCTCACAGGGCTATGGGTCATTGGTCATGAATGTGGTCACCATGCCTTTAGTGACTACCAATTGATTGATGACGCTGTTGGGTTCGTCCTCCATTCTGCTCTCTATACCCCTTATTTCTCTTGGAAATACAGCCACCGAAACCACCACGCCAACACAAACTCGCTTGATAACGATGAAGTTTACATTCCTAAACGTAAGTCAAAAGTTGCGGTTTACTCAAAGCTTCTTAACAACCCTCCTGGTCGAGTTTTCACTTTGGTCTTTAGGTTGACCCTTGGATTTCCTTTATACCTCTTGACTAACATTTCTGGCAAGAAATACGGGAGATTCGCCAACCACTTTGATCCACTAAGTCCCATTTTCACTGATCGTGAACGGATTCAGGTTGTTCTCTCTGATATTGGTATTCTCGCGGTTTTGTATGCAACTAAGCTTCTTGTAGCAGCCAAGGGGGCAGCTTGGGTGACATGTATGTATTTAATTCCAGTTCTAGGTGTACACATGTTTTTCGTGTTGATCACGTATTTGCACCACACACATCTCTCATTACCTCATTACGATTCAACTGAATGGAACTGGATTAGAGGAGCATTATCAACAATCGATAGGGACTTCGGATTCCTAAATAGAGTTTTCCATGATGTCACACACACTCACGTCTTGCATCATTTGATCTCGTACATTCCACATTATCATGCAAAGGAGGCAAGGGACGCAATCAAGCCAGTCTTGGGTGAGTTTTATAAGATCGATAGGACACCGATTTTCAAGGCGATGTGGAGAGAGGCGAAGGAATGCATCTACATCGAGCCGGATGAAGATAGCGAACACAAAGGTACATATTGGTACCATAAAATGTAATTAGTGTACACGTACAACGCAAGTGTATGCTTTAAGTATCCAACTTTGTATTCCTTATGTAATAAGGGTTGTGCATGACTCAACAGTTCATATTAATCATTACGCAGTGGCATTTGTGTGAAATTTCTTGTGATCCGACTGCTGCTACCTTAGCGACATGAGAAAACATGCTAAAAAGATCAACATATAATGCTGGTGGATTCAAGGGTTTTATATAAAACATTTCGTCAGTCTTTAAAAGCCATTTTTCTTACTATTATGTTGTGTGAACGCTTGATGGGCGTTAAGTATATTACTACTACGATTGAAACCATTGCTGACTGTTATTTGCCATAGTGTGTACCCTTCGGACTACCGTCATCTCCGGTAGGCCTTGTGTGATCGAGACAATATGCACCCGTCCGACCTCCAATCGATGCAGGTGGGGTTTGTCAGGCCGAATAGATCTATCCACATTTCCCCGCTACATACCCGTATTAGTGGTTTCCTTGGGATTTAGATGAGTCGTATAGTAATATAATGATAACCATAGTATAACATGATTGTGTGAATTCAAAATGTGTAAGCATGTTCCTCCCCCGAAAACAAAACTAGTAAAAGTTGGGCCGTGAACTCACCTTAGATTGTGTTCTTGAGAACAGTTAATCCGAAAATGCTATGATAGTTCCCTAATGACGGCGACCTATCATGAGATATGTGTAAGTACCCAGACTAATAACCCGTAGGTTAACTAGTCCCTAAATGTCCAGATCATAACTATTTTTACGTTTGAAACCACGTTTGAACGTTAACCTGACTAGATAAGACAAATAAGACACGACATCCCATTGGTGACCCGACATCCCACGTGTTAGCCAAGTACAAGAAATCAAGTAATCATACGCAACTATGTTCTTAACAGACACAATAGTTCAGCAAGTCTAGCATACAGTTCGCATATTGCATATATGGGTCCGAACATGTGTTATCAGGTTTCTAGGCATGCTATGGGGTTTTAAATATGTTCCTAGGTGTCAAACCATGTTTCGGATCTCAAAATATACTTACAGCAGCAAAACACATAACTAGGCATCAAAACACGTGACTAGGAATCCAACATGCAATTAGGAATCCTAATTGCCCCCTCTTCAGGAGAGTAGGGGCCTACTCGCCCCCTACAGGTGGCAATTAGCACCCTACTCGCCCCTGGACAGGCGAGTAGGAATCCTACTCGCCCCCTGCAGACCAGGAGCCACTTTTCGCGCGTTTGACCCTCCAAATCAGATCCGAAACATGTAAAAACACCAAACATCTATCCAAAATCATCAAGCAACATATACTAAATAAAAACCCCCAAATTATCATCAGTCTAACACCCAAATTTCAAGCATTTCCCAAAATGGAATAATATTATGAATACATCACATCAAAGCATGCATAACTTACCCTAAATGGCAAATAATCAGATTTCATCACATAATCACGTTGCAAATCACCATCCTACTGTTACTACATCATTCTAGTATAAACACTAACATCATACAATCATCAAATCACTTCATAACATCCTACATCCTCCTAAATCACTCAAACGGGTCAAAACGCATATTATCATCAAAACACATCAAGCAACCTTCAAACTCCTAGATAATCATCCTAACAACTTATCTATATCAGTAAAACATAAAACACACAAGAATCCCCACATTTTAATCATAAAAATCCGTTCTTTGCATGAACCATTAACATATAACTCATATAAAGGACTAGGCTTGTTTTAAAACTGTTTTTCAAAGGTTTTCAAAGACACAAACTTCACAAAACCAGGTCTGGACCTTTAGGGATCAAAATAACAACATGATAATGTAACACCCCAAACTCTCGTTTCGCCTATTATGCCATTAGGCATAATCGATAAAATAACAAAGCGGGTTTTATGGTGGGTGTTTTAACCATAAAATAATAAAACGAGGCTGAACCCATTACTAGAGACTAATCTAGTTAATGTAATAATCTAAAAGAAAACACGAGACTAAACTTGAGGGGCCAAAGTTGCCAAAGGTTAAAGTGGGTTATAAATAAAAATAAAAACCACAAGAACACACACTTGTGTGTGTGTGTGTCGTGATCTTCATCAGGAGAAAACATTCTCCTTCACCAACCAAACCCTAAACACAAGAACAAGGCCAAATCCAAGTCAAATCAAGGGGCTTTTCGATGCCTTAGCAAGAAACGGGTCATCTAGGGCCTAAAGAACATCAAGGTACCTTTTATTTGGTGGAAATTGATGTTAAATTCGTTTATGATCTTGATGAAATTCTAGGGTTTTAATAAAAACGTGAATTTCTTAGTCTCTATGGTTTTCTAAGTGTTAGTAGACATACAGGAGACTATAAAAAACGTGGTGAATCATAATAGGGTGTTGAGTCATGAGAAATCATGATTATGTATTATGAGTAAGTAGTGGGTTTTTACCCTAATCATGAACTACACTAGTATGTGGAATAATCTTGCAATTTCTATGTGATTAGTATCATGTATGTGTGCTAATTGTTGAAATGATCATGTGCCAATGGTTAGCTAAGCCATGGCGGAATCTAGAAAGTCTTGAACACCTAGAATTAACATGATGAAAATGGTGCATATGAGGTGTTTGATAAAATGCTTGAATGATGAAATAAATGTATTACATGTTTGAACATGAATACTTAATATGTGATGTTGAGCTAGAGGTAAAGCGAATACATGAATGCCATGGATAATGAAAGAAATCCATATTATGTATTCTAACAAAAACAAGGTTTGACATGTCCCTAAGTTAGGTACGAGAACTAGGGAGCAAGCGGGTCAAACGGATGCAAACTCAATGCGTATGGAAACATGAACGGATATGAGGTAAGTTCTACTTACACTATTAGACTATGACATGGATTAAGTGTTATATATTGGTATTGAGTGTGTACTAAAGACAAACCCCAAGGGGTGAAATTCATTAAGTGGGTCGATTTATGTGGACTCACAATAAATCAAGGTTTATAAGATTAATTGAAACCATGAGTGGTGACCGAATTGTGAAATTCATCAAACGGGTCAATTAATAATGCCATGTAAGAAATGGTGTTTTAATCCAAAATGGGTCACTAAAATCATTTGAATGAAGTTGTTAAGTATGTTGTTAAATGGTTCAAGTTTGTGACACTTGAACCATAGATAAAAGCTTGAATAACTTAGTATAATGAACTGAGTCTAAACGGGTCAAATGGTGATGTCCTCACCATGTGAGTCTAATACTTGATGCTTGTACTTCAAGCATTAAGATCCATGAGGTTAAACGGATCAAATGTCAAAGTGTTAGCATTTGAGTTCCGAGAAATTAATGCGTTTATTTAGAAAGCAAGCAGGTAAATGCACTTGTGCGTGCACGCTTGATGCAAAGAATCATGGAGGATAAGCATAAGGTATGAGAATGGGTCAACACTACCGGGTAAGTCCGTAGTATAAAATATAACCGTGGATGAAGATATATGTTAAGGAAACAACTCACATGAAGTGTGGGTGCCAAATAGGTAAGTTATTTTCATAACTATGCCTAATGCGCGCTAATGCGCTTAATATTGATCAAATTGGGAATAATCATATGAAATGGTGAAAATATAAGTCCGTAAGGACTTAGAAGTTTTTAAACAAATCATGGAGTCAAAAACAATGGTTATGAATCAAGAATTGTCGCCACGGATGGCCAAATTGAATGATTTGGCTATAAAGGGCATTTTGGGAATTATAAAGGATTCACTAAAGGTTAAAACCATAGAAACGAGATTATAATGAACAAATCGTACAAACGCTTTGGTTGATCATGTGTCTAATTTGACAACATTAACTATATGCATTTTGTGTGTGTAAATAGTGCCTTGTTTGATTTAAGGCCTTAATGGGTCAAATTGGGTAAAAGTCGCCATAAACTTTCAAAACTAAGAACTGGATCATGGCGACATAAACCGGACCATAATTTCAGTCAAACAAAGGTTTATTTAGTCGGCAAGTCATTACTTAGGCTTCGGGAATCATCAAATGCAGTGGCGATATGATTCCCATGCTTAAAAGTCACCAAACAAACATCAGAGGCTTCGCGCGGCCGCTCACAGGGGTCGCGCGGCCGCTCACAGCACACAGCGAATTGAAAAAAATGATCAGAAGCTTCGCGCGGCCGCGCGATAAAAGCGACCGGCCGCGCGCTTTGACCTGCATGTCAGCGCGATCTTTAAAATTCAATATAAAATCGTAGAAAAATCGTTATGAGGTGTTCTTTATATGCATGGAAAGCTCTCGGAGCGTAGAACAATTCTCATTTGAAAGTCGAAGTCGGATTTTGGGTTTTAGAAGGGGTAAAAGCAATCCGAACAGCTGCTGCGCAAAGGTCGCAGTAGTTTGTTCTCCTGAATAAGGGTCGTTTGGCCTGGTTCGTTCCGTTTCGACGTGTAACGACTCCCATACTAGTTTAATTGTATTATTGACAACCCACTAACCATTCTTTGGGTGGTGGTGCTAGGTAAACATTTGATGGACGTCCCGGAGCAAGGATCAAGTCGCGAAAAGAGCCGAACACGCCCGATCACTCATCAAGCTTCCGCAATAGAATTCAAGGAACTCCCGTTAAAACTCAAAATAGTAGTCTATGTTTTAGCTATAAAAATGTAAAAATTTGTGGGGATCAAATAAGTGTTGATCTTAATGGTTTGAGTTTATAACAAATATCAAAGATTTAATCGGGAGTGGTTTAAGTAAGGCCAAAACCCGCATGATTAGGCGTTGATCGCGTGATTACGGGTTAGGGTGTTACAAGTGGTATCAGAGCCATAGGTTTGAGGGATCCGAGTGTCGGGAAGGATACTTGGACTCAAACCGTGCGCTCAAAGTGTTGAAGGGTGTTCGGTTCGAGACTTGATCGAAGAATCCGGTAAGTAATACCTATAATAAACATCCATTTTGATCGGAAATTTGTTATAGGTAATCAATAGTGATATCGTGTAGATACACGCTATCACAAAAGCTTGATGAGGAAATGGATAGGTACTCATGGGGCCTATCCAAAAGATTGATTCGGGCAACGAAAATCTCGCATAACATAAATTCTAACATCACTATTGTAGTGATGCGTACTAACACTGAAATGTCATGTTACTAATTAATCGAAATTATAAATGTGACAGGGATGATAACAATTTATTTGATCGGGAGAGGATCAAATGATTCACCAAACGAGGTTGTAGAGGGTTCGGGAGCACGGCTGATAGCATGCTCACTAAGAACCAAGTCAAGTAACGACTCGGGCTAATGGATCAGTAACGAAAGGGAACACGGGAGCAGGTATCAAACAGGTACATGCTCGAAATCATAGTAGGTGCATTAGTATGCAATTATCACCTGAAGAGTGGTAATTGCATATGCAAACAATAAGCAAATGTGAAAGGTGCATAGTTCACGATAATGAACGATCAATGCACAAACTTAACTTAAACATCGAGACCGGGTTGGGGGTAATCATCCCAAACTAATGTTTAGAAATGCGTTGTGATCATTCCAATGAGTGCGATCACACAAAGTTTATTAAATTGAAAACACATCGCTTTTCTTAATGAATAAAGGTAAAAACCTAACATTGAATAATTTATCAAGGAAGGGTTTTACCAAGTAAAATAAGAGGCATAAGCATGAGCTGAAAATTTGCTTGCATAGGGTGTGATGCCTTAATTATAATAAGTCCAAGTGTACCATATGCGAATTACTTACCCTGGCCAGGTAAGTGTTAAACATATGATACCATGGGTTTCTTATGATTAATACATATACAACCTATGTAACAAAGGCTTAGTAAGTGTGAGGTGCTGGGGGATTTTGGACGTAGTCCACTGTCTAACACGACAGGGATGCGATCCATGCAAGACCTTGAGCGAGGCACCAGCTGGAATACGCTGGGCTAGCAAAGAGGACAACAAACTGGAGCGTTTGGATGTAGGCCACTGTCTAACACGGCAGGGATGCGATCCATGCAAGACCTTGAGCGAGGCACCAGCTGGAATACGCTGGGCTAGCAAAGAGGACAACAAACTGGAGCGTTTGGATGTAGTCCACTGTCTAACATGGCATGGATGCGATCCATGCAAGACCTTGAGCGAGGCACCAGCTTATACGTTGGGCTAGCAAAACAGGCAATATACAAAACGAGTTATCATGGGTTGATACAGAGATAGACTCGAACCTTAATCAAAGTTTAGTCATAAACAGATTTAGCTTGAAAATAGACTTGGACCTTAATCAAGGTTAAGTCATAATTAAACTCGGACTTTTATAGAAGATTAAACTCTTAAAGAGGGACTTGAACTTTAATCCAAGGTTGAGTCCTAATCACATTCGGGTAAGTCATGAATCTTTTGATTAATAACATAAATAGCGGTCTTGGGCCGTGACAAATCAGTAAATCATTCAACCCTCGGGTTAGGAATGAAAAAGGTGTAAACTGCAATAACAGTAGATTGTATCGTTGGTACAATTTTATGCAAATTACGATAACAGTTGGATTGTATAGTTAATACAATCTGATGCAAACCATGATAACAGGAGATTAGTCAATACAATACGTTGTAATGGCCAATCGACACCGTGTTTTATGAAAAGAAAACCGACCTCAAGTTAATTGAGATCGGTAAATCAGAAAAATGACTTTTAGAAACTGAGCGTTCTAAATATATAAACGATTTGAAATCTGAAACTCCAAAGTTTTTTTTTAAGCGGGTCGGTTGGGGCAATGACCACCAATCGACTTAGCAAAACGGGAATTTGGGGAAAACCCAAATAAAAAAAAAAAAAAAAACCCAAGTTCAAATAGTCGGACACGAATTAGATATGTTACGGGTGAGCCTGGGCATAGTAAACCGGATAACTCACTCGTGTGAGGTTAAAAGCAGGGTAAACCATAATGGATCATACCTTAGAAAATGATACTTGAAATGTAGGAGCCTAGCAAACCGGCTGGGTAAAGTGTGGGAATTGGTAACGATTTCAACAACAAACACTAAGGGTAAGGGAAACCCAATAAATGGCGAATTCTTAAAATGGGATTAGCCAAAGAATGGAAAACGTTAGTGTAAAGCAAAGTGTGTTATAACATACTAGCAAATCAAAAAAGACGGTAGTTGGATTCGGGGATGAATCCAAGGGGTTAGAAAACGGCTATGCTAAAGAGCCGGGTTAGTCTTGGAAATCAAGACAAATTACTTGTTAGTAATAGATGCATAGGCATGTATGCATATGCATGTTACAATCGTGGTGTCACAATAGACGCCCCTAAGGTGCATCATAGAATGGACCCTTAAACCGTTACATCCTTCGGGATAATGGTAAACGGGGTAGTCTGCGGTTCTAAAGCGGATCTATGAAAAATACATGAGTAGCTAGACTACCCTGTAAAGGTATGTAAATAGATGTTATGCAAAGAAATAACGTCTAGTTAAACAAAAGAGTAGTGTGACTCAAAGTAGTGATATAAGGCCGATGCCTTCACATAAAAAAATCGAAAGGTTAGGAGGCCGAGCAAAGGGAAAATCGCCCAAAGTATATAGTACTAGTTGTTTAGACTATAGAATGGCAATTGAACGACCGGTTCTCAAATCGGTTTAGAGAACCAAGGTACTTTGGGGTAACCAAAGAAAACACATGAGAAAGGTTTCGGGGACGAAACCTCTTTAAGGGGGGTAGAGTTGTAACACCCCAAACTCTCGTTTCGCCTATTATGCCATTAGGCATAATCGATAAAATAACAAAGCGGGTTTTATGGTGGGTGTTTTAACCATAAAATAATAAAACGAGGCTGAACCCATTACTAGAGACTAATCTAGTTAATGTAATAATCTAAAAGAAAACACGAGACTAAACTTGAGGGGCCAAAGTTGCCAAAGGTTAAAGTGGGTTATAAATAAAAATAAAAACCACAAGAACACACACTTGTGTGTGTGTGTGTCGTGATCTTCATCAGGAGAAAACATTCTCCTTCACCAACCAAACCCTAAACACAAGAACAAGGCCAAATCCAAGTCAAATCAAGGGGCTTTTCGATGCCTTAGCAAGAAACGGGTCATCTAGGGCCTAAAGAACATCAAGGTACCTTTTATTTGGTGGAAATTGATGTTAAATTCGTTTATGATCTTGATGAAATTCTAGGGTTTTAATAAAAACGTGAATTTCTTAGTCTCTATGGTTTTCTAAGTGTTAGTAGACATACAGGAGACTATAAAAAACGTGGTGAATCATAATAGGGTGTTGAGTCATGAGAAATCATGATTATGTATTATGAGTAAGTAGTGGGTTTTTACCCTAATCATGAACTACACTAGTATGTGGAATAATCTTGCAATTTCTATGTGATTAGTATCATGTATGTGTGCTAATTGTTGAAATGATCATGTGCCAATGGTTAGCTAAGCCATGGCGGAATCTAGAAAGTCTTGAACACCTAGAATTAACATGATGAAAATGGTGCATATGAGGTGTTTGATAAAATGCTTGAATGATGAAATAAATGTATTACATGTTTGAACATGAATACTTAATATGTGATGTTGAGCTAGAGGTAAAGCGAATACATGAATGCCATGGATAATGAAAGAAATCCATATTATGTATTCTAACAAAAACAAGGTTTGACATGTCCCTAAGTTAGGTACGAGAACTAGGGAGCAAGCGGGTCAAACGGATGCAAACTCAATGCGTATGGAAACATGAACGGATATGAGGTAAGTTCTACTTACACTATTAGACTATGACATGGATTAAGTGTTATATATTGGTATTGAGTGTGTACTAAAGACAAACCCCAAGGGGTGAAATTCATTAAGTGGGTCGATTTATGTGGACTCACAATAAATCAAGGTTTATAAGATTAATTGAAACCATGAGTGGTGACCGAATTGTGAAATTCATCAAACGGGTCAATTAATAATGCCATGTAAGAAATGGTGTTTTAATCCAAAATGGGTCACTAAAATCATTTGAATGAAGTTGTTAAGTATGTTGTTAAATGGTTCAAGTTTGTGACACTTGAACCATAGATAAAAGCTTGAATAACTTAGTATAATGAACTGAGTCTAAACGGGTCAAATGGTGATGTCCTCACCATGTGAGTCTAATACTTGATGCTTGTACTTCAAGCATTAAGATCCATGAGGTTAAACGGATCAAATGTCAAAGTGTTAGCATTTGAGTTCCGAGAAATTAATGCGTTTATTTAGAAAGCAAGCAGGTAAATGCACTTGTGCGTGCACGCTTGATGCAAAGAATCATGGAGGATAAGCATAAGGTATGAGAATGGGTCAACACTACCGGGTAAGTCCGTAGTATAAAATATAACCGTGGATGAAGATATATGTTAAGGAAACAACTCACATGAAGTGTGGGTGCCAAATAGGTAAGTTATTTTCATAACTATGCCTAATGCGCGCTAATGCGCTTAATATTGATCAAATTGGGAATAATCATATGAAATGGTGAAAATATAAGTCCGTAAGGACTTAGAAGTTTTTAAACAAATCATGGAGTCAAAAACAATGGTTATGAATCAAGAATTGTCGCCACGGATGGCCAAATTGAATGATTTGGCTATAAAGGGCATTTTGGGAATTATAAAGGATTCACTAAAGGTTAAAACCATAGAAACGAGATTATAATGAACAAATCGTACAAACGCTTTGGTTGATCATGTGTCTAATTTGACAACATTAACTATATGCATTTTGTGTGTGTAAATAGTGCCTTGTTTGATTTAAGGCCTTAATGGGTCAAATTGGGTAAAAGTCGCCATAAACTTTCAAAACTAAGAACTGGATCATGGCGACATAAACCGGACCATAATTTCAGTCAAACAAAGGTTTATTTAGTCGGCAAGTCATTACTTAGGCTTCGGGAATCATCAAATGCAGTGGCGATATGATTCCCATGCTTAAAAGTCACCAAACAAACATCAGAGGCTTCGCGCGGCCGCTCACAGGGGTCGCGCGGCCGCTCACAGCACACAGCGAATTGAAAAAAATGATCAGAAGCTTCGCGCGGCCGCGCGATAAAAGCGACCGGCCGCGCGCTTTGACCTGCATGTCAGCGCGATCTTTAAAATTCAATATAAAATCGTAGAAAAATCGTTATGAGGTGTTCTTTATATGCATGGAAAGCTCTCGGAGCGTAGAACAATTCTCATTTGAAAGTCGAAGTCGGATTTTGGGTTTTAGAAGGGGTAAAAGCAATCCGAACAGCTGCTGCGCAAAGGTCGCAGTAGTTTGTTCTCCTGAATAAGGGTCGTTTGGCCTGGTTCGTTCCGTTTCGACGTGTAACGACTCCCATACTAGTTTAATTGTATTATTGACAACCCACTAACCATTCTTTGGGTGGTGGTGCTAGGTAAACATTTGATGGACGTCCCGGAGCAAGGATCAAGTCGCGAAAAGAGCCGAACACGCCCGATCACTCATCAAGCTTCCGCAATAGAATTCAAGGAACTCCCGTTAAAACTCAAAATAGTAGTCTATGTTTTAGCTATAAAAATGTAAAAATTTGTGGGGATCAAATAAGTGTTGATCTTAATGGTTTGAGTTTATAACAAATATCAAAGATTTAATCGGGAGTGGTTTAAGTAAGGCCAAAACCCGCATGATTAGGCGTTGATCGCGTGATTACGGGTTAGGGTGTTACAGATAAAAGCTTAGGATGGATAACACACCTTAGATTTTGCTAAAGAGGATGTGTAAAGCTTGGAAATGGTAGGTTTTTGGGCAAAAACGAGTTCCAAAGGTTAAGTATGTGTAACACCCCAAACTCTCGTTTCGCCTATTATGCCATTAGGCGTAATCGATAAAGTAACAAAGCGGGTTTTATGGTGGGTGTTTTAACCATAAAATAATAAAACGAGGCTGAACCCATTACTAGAGACTAATCTAGTTAATGTAATAATCTAAAAGAAAACACGAGACTAAACTTGAGGGGCCAAAGTTGCCAAGGGTTAAAGTGGGTTTATAAAAAAAAAAAAAAACAACAAGAACACACACTTGTGTGTGTGTGTGTCGTGATCTTCATCAGGAGAAAACATTCTCCTTCACCAACCAAACCCTAAACACAAGAACAAGGCCAAATCCAAGTCAAATCAAGGGGCTTTTCGATGCCTTAGCAAGAAACGGGTCATCTAGGGCCTAAAGAACATCAAGGTACCTTTTATTTGGTGGAAATTGATGTTAAATTTGTTTATGATCTTGATGAAATTCTAGGGTTTTAATAAAAACGTGAATTTCTTAGTCTCTATGGTTTTCTAAGTGTTAGTAGACATAAAGGAGACTATAAAAACGTGGTGAATCATAATAGGGTGTTGAGTCATGAGAAATCATGATTATGTATTATGAGTAAGTAGTGGGTTTTTACCCTAATCATGAACTACACTAGTATGTGGAATAATCTTGCAATTTCTATGTGATTAGTATCATGTATGTGTGCTAATTGTTGAAATGATCATGTGCCAATGGTTAGCTAAGCCATGGCGGAATCTAGAAAGTCTTGAACACCTAGAATTAACATGATGAAAATGGTGCATATGAGGTGTTTGATAAAATGCTTGAATGATGAAATAAATGTATTACATGTTTGAACATGAATACTTAATATGTGATGTTGAGCTAGAGGTAAAGCGAATACATGAATGCCATGGATAATGAAAGAAATCCATATTATGTATTCTAACAAAAACAAGGTTTGACATGTCCCTAAGTTAGGTACGAGAACTAGGGAGCAAGCGGGTCAAACGGATGCAAACTCAATGCGTATGGAAACATGAACGGATATGAGGTAAGTTCTACTTACACTATTAGACTATGACATGGATTAAGTGTTATATATTGGTATTGAGTGTGTACTAAAGACAAACCCCAAGGGGTGAAATTCATTAAGTGGGTCGATTTATGTGGACTCACAATAAATCAAGGTTTATGAGATTAATTGAAACCATGAGTGGTGACCGAATTGTGAAATTCATCAAACGGGTCAATTAATAATGCCATGTAAGAAATGGTGTTTTAATCCAAAATGGGTCACAAAAATCATTTGAATGAAGTTGTTAAGTATGTTGTTAAATGGTTCAAGTTTGTGACACTTGAACCATAGATAAAAGCTTGAATAACTTAGTATAATGAACTATGAGTCTAAACGGGTCAAATGGTGATGTCCTCACCATGTGAGTCTAATACTTGATGCTTGTATTTCAAGCATTAAGATCCATGAGGTTAAACGGATCAAATGTCAAAGTATTAGCATTTGAGTTCCGAGAAATTAATGCGTTTATTTAGAAAGCAAGCAGGTAAATGCACTTGTGCGTGCACGCTTGATGCAAAGAATCATGGAGGATAAGCACAAGGTATGAGAATGGGTCAACACTACCGGGTAAGTCCGTAGTATAAAATATAACCGTGGATGAAGATATATGTTAAGGAAACAACTCACATGAAGTGTGGGTGCCAAATAGGTAAGTTATTTTCATAACTATGCCTAATGCGCACTAATGCGCTTAATATTGATCAAATTGGGAATAATCATATGAAATGGTGAAAATATAAGTCCGTAAGGACTTAGAAGTTTTTAAACAAATCATGGAGTCAAAAACAATGGTTATGAATCAAGAATTGTCGCCACGGATGGCCAAATTGAATGATTTGGCTATAAAGGGCATTTTGGGAATTATAAAGGATTCACTAAAGGTTAAAACCATAGAAACGAGATTATAATGAACAAATCGTACAAACGCTTTGGTTGATCATGTGTCTAATTTGACAACATTAACTATATGCATTTTGTGTGTGTAAATAGTGCCTTGTTTGATTTAAGGCCTTAATGGGTCAAATTGGGTAAAAGTCGCCATAAACTTTCAAAACTAAGAACTGGATCATGGCGACATAAACCGGACCATAATTTCAGTCAAACAAAGGTTTATTTAGTCGGCAAGTCATTACTTAGGCTTCGGGAATCATCAAATGCAGTTGCGATATGATTCCCATGCTTAAAAGTCACCAAACAAACATCAGAGGCTTCGCGCGGCCGCTCACAGGGGTCGCGCGGCCGCTCACAGCACACAGCGAATTGAAAAAAAATGATCAGAAGCTTCGCGCGGCCGCGCGATAAAAGCGACCGGCCGCGCGCTTTGACCTGCATGTCAGCGCGATCTTTAAAATTCAATATAAAATCGTAGAAAAATCGTTATGAGGTGTTCTTTATATGCATGGAAAGCTCTCGGAGCGTAGAACAATTCTCATTTGAAAGTCGAAGTCGGATTTTGGGTTTTAGAAGGGGTAAAAGCAATCCGAAAGGCTGCTGCGCAAAAGTCGCAGTAGGTTGTTCTCCTGAATAAGGGCCGTTTGGCCTGGTTCGTTCCGTTTCGACGTGTAACGACTCCCATACTAGTTTAATTGTATTATTGACAACCCACTAACCATTCTTTGGGTGGTGGTGCTAGGTAAACATTTGATGGACGTCCCGGAGCAAGGATCAAGTCGCGAAAAGAGCCGAACACGCCCGATCACTCATCAAGCTTCCGCAATAGAATTCAAGGAACTCCCGTTAAAACTCAAAATAGTAGTCTATGTTTTAGCTATAAAAATGTAAAAATTTGTGGGGAATCAAATAAGTGTTGATCTTAATGGTTTGAGTTTATAACAAATATCAAAGTTTTAATCGGGAGTGGTTTAAGTAAGGCCAAAACCCGCATGATTAGGCGTTGATCGCGTGATTACGGGTTAGGGTGTTACAAGTGGTATCAGAGCCATAGGTTTGAGGGATCCGAGTGTCGGGAAGGATACTTGGACTCAAACCGTGCGCTCAAAGTGTTGAAGGGTGTTCGGTTCGAGACTTGATCGAAGAATCCGGTAAGTAATACCTATAATAAACATCCATTTTGATCGGAAATTTGTTATAGGTAATCAATAGTGATATCGTGTAGATACACGCTATCACAAAAGCTTGATAAGGAAATGGTTAGGTACTCATGGGGCCTATCCAAAAGATTGATTCGGGCAACGAAAATCTCGCATAACATAAATTCTAACATCACTATTGTAGTGATGCGTACTAACACTGAAATGTCATGTTACTAATTAATCGAAATTATAAATGTGACAGGGATGATAATATTTTATTTGATCGGGAGAGGATCAAATGATTCACCAAACAAGGTTGTAGAGGGTTCAGGAGCACGGCTGATAGCATGCTCACTAAGAACCAAGTCAAGTAACGACTCGGGCTAATGGATCAGTAACGAAAGGGAACACGGGAGCAAGTATCAAACAGGTACATGCTCGAAATCATAGTAGGTGCATTAGTATGCAATTATCACCTGAAGAGTGGTAATTGCATATGCAGACAATAAGCAAATGTGAAAGGTGCATAGTTCACGATAATGAACGATCAATGCACAAACTTAACTTGAACATCGAGACCGGGTTGGGGGTAATCATCCCAAACTAATGTTTAGAAATGCGTTGTGATCATTCCAATGAGTGCGATCACACAAAGTTTATTAAATTGAAAACACATCGCTTTTCTTAATGAATAAAGGTAAAAACCTAACATTGTATAATTTATCAAGGAAGGGTTTTACCAAGTAAAATAAGAGGCATAAGCATGAGCTGAAAATTTGCTTGCATAGGGTGTGATGCCTTAATTATAATAAGTCCAAGTGTACCATATGCGAATTACTTACCCTGGCCAGGTAAGTGTTAAACATATGATATCATGGGTTTCTTATGATTAATACATATGCAACCTATGTAACAAAGGCTTAGTAAGTGTGAGGTGCTGGGGGATTTTGGACGTAGTCCACTGTCTAACACGGCAGGGATGCGATCCATGCAACACCTTGAGCGAGGCACCAGCTGGAATACGCTGGGCTAGCAAAGAGGACAACAAACTGGAGCGTTTGGATGTAGGCCACTGTCTAACACGGCAGGGATGCGATCCATGCAAGACCTTGAGCGAGGCACCAGCTGGAATACGCTGGGCTAGCAAAGAGGACAACAAACTGGAGCGTTTGGATGTAGTCCACTGTCTAACATGGCATGGATGCGATCCATGCAAGACCTTGAGCGAGGCACCAGCTTATACGTTGGGCTAGCAAAACAGGCAATATACAAAACGAGTTATCATGGGTTGATACAGAGATAGACTCGAACCTTAATCAAAGTTTAGTCATAAACAGATTTAGCTTGAAAATAGACTTGGACCTTAATCAAGGTTAAGTCATAATTAAACTCGGACTTTTATAGAAGATTAAACTCTTAAAGAGGGACTTGAACTTTAATCCAAGGTTGAGTCCTAATCACATTCGGGTAAGTCATGAATCTTTTGATTAATAACATAAACAGCGGTCTTGGGCCGTGACAAATCAGTAAATCCTTCAACCCTCGGGTTAGGAATGAAAAAGGTGTAAACTGCAATAACAGTAGATTGTATCGTTGGTACAATTTTATGCAAATTACGATAACAGTTGGATTGTATAGTTAATACAATCTGATGCAAACCGTGATAACAGGAGATTAGTCAATACAATACGTTGTAATGGCCAATCGACACCGTGTTTTATGAAAAGAAAACCGACCTCAAGTTAATTGAGATCGGTAAATCAGAAAAAGGACTTTTAGAAACTGAGCGTTCTAAATATATAAACGATTTGAAATCTGAAACTCAAAAGTTTTTTTTAAGCGGGTCGGTTGGGGCAATGACCACCAATCGACTTAGCAAAACGGGAACTTGGGGAAAACCCAAATCAAAAAAAAAAAAAAAAAAAAAAAACCCAAGTTCAAATAGTCGGACACGAATTAGATATGTTACGGGTGAGCCTGGGCATAGTAAACCGGATAACTCACTCGGTGTGAGGTTAAAAGCACGGTGAACCATAATGGATCATACCTTAGAAAATGATACTTGAAATGTAGGAGCCTAGCAAACCGGCTGGGTAAAGTGTGGGAATTGGTAACGATTTCCACAACAAACACTAAGGGTAAGGGAAACCCAATAAATGGCGAATTCTTAAAATGGGATTAGCCAAAGAATGGAAAACGTTAGTGTAAAGCAAAGTGTGTTATAACATACTAGCAAATAAAAAAGGACGGTAGTTGGATTCGGGGATGAATCCAAGGGGTTAGAAAACGGCTATGCTAAAGAGCCGGGTTAGTCTTGGAAATCAAGACAAATTACTTGTTAGTAATAGATGCATAGGCATGTATGCATATGCATGTTACAATCGTGGTGTCACAATAGACGCCCCTAAGGTGCATCATAGAATGGACCCTTAAACCGTTACATCCTTCGGGATAATGGTAAACGGGGGTAGTCTGCGGTTCTAAAGCGGATCTATGAAAAATACATGAGTAGCTAGACTACCCTGTAAAGGTATGTAAATAGATGTTATGCAAAGAAATAACGTCTAGTTAAACAAAAGAGTAGTGTGACTCAAAGTAGTGATATAAGGCCGATGCCTTCACATAAAAAAATTGAAAGGTTAGGAGGCCGAGCAAAGGGAAAATCGCCCAAAGTATATAGTACTAGTTGTTTAGACTATAGAATGGCAATTGAACGACCGGTTCTCAAATCGGTTTAGAGAACCAAGGTACTTTGGGGTAACCAAAGAAAATACATGAGAAAGGTTTCGGGGACGAAACCTCTTTAAGGGGGGTAGAGTTGTAACACCCCAAACTCTCGTTTCGCCTATTATGCCATTAGGCGTAATCGATAAAGTAACAAAGCGGGTTTTATGGTGGGTGTTTTAACCATAAAATAATAAAACGAGGCTGAACCCATTACTAGAGACTAATCTAGTTAATGTAATAATCTAAAAGAAAACACGAGACTAAACTTGAGGGGCCAAAGTTGCCAAGGGTTAAAGTGGGTTTATAAAAAAAATAAAAACAACAAGAACACACACTTGTGTGTGTGTGTGTCGTGATCTTCATCAGGAGAAAACATTCTCCTTCACCAACCAAACCCTAAACACAAGAACAAGGCCAAATCCAAGTCAAATCAAGGGGCTTTTCGATGCCTTAGCAAGAAACGGGTCATCTAGGGCCTAAAGAACATCAAGGTACCTTTTATTTGGTGGAAATTGATGTTAAATTTGTTTATGATCTTGATGAAATTCTAGGGTTTTAATAAAAACGTGAATTTCTTAGTCTCTATGGTTTTCTAAGTGTTAGTAGACATAAAGGAGACTATAAAAACGTGGTGAATCATAATAGGGTGTTGAGTCATGAGAAATCATGATTATGTATTATGAGTAAGTAGTGGGTTTTTACCCTAATCATGAACTACACTAGTATGTGGAATAATCTTGCAATTTCTATGTGATTAGTATCATGTATGTGTGCTAATTGTTGAAATGATCATGTGCCAATGGTTAGCTAAGCCATGGCGGAATCTAGAAAGTCTTGAACACCTAGAATTAACATGATGAAAATGGTGCATATGAGGTGTTTGATAAAATGCTTGAATGATGAAATAAATGTATTACATGTTTGAACATGAATACTTAATATGTGATGTTGAGCTAGAGGTAAAGCGAATACATGAATGCCATGGATAATGAAAGAAATCCATATTATGTATTCTAACAAAAACAAGGTTTGACATGTCCCTAAGTTAGGTACGAGAACTAGGGAGCAAGCGGGTCAAACGGATGCAAACTCAATGCGTATGGAAACATGAACGGATATGAGGTAAGTTCTACTTACACTATTAGACTATGACATGGATTAAGTGTTATATATTGGTATTGAGTGTGTACTAAAGACAAACCCCAAGGGGTGAAATTCATTAAGTGGGTCGATTTATGTGGACTCACAATAAATCAAGGTTTATGAGATTAATTGAAACCATGAGTGGTGACCGAATTGTGAAATTCATCAAACGGGTCAATTAATAATGCCATGTAAGAAATGGTGTTTTAATCCAAAATGGGTCACAAAAATCATTTGAATGAAGTTGTTAAGTATGTTGTTAAATGGTTCAAGTTTGTGACACTTGAACCATAGATAAAAGCTTGAATAACTTAGTATAATGAACTATGAGTCTAAACGGGTCAAATGGTGATGTCCTCACCATGTGAGTCTAATACTTGATGCTTGTATTTCAAGCATTAAGATCCATGAGGTTAAACGGATCAAATGTCAAAGTATTAGCATTTGAGTTCCGAGAAATTAATGCGTTTATTTAGAAAGCAAGCAGGTAAATGCACTTGTGCGTGCACGCTTGATGCAAAGAATCATGGAGGATAAGCACAAGGTATGAGAATGGGTCAACACTACCGGGTAAGTCCGTAGTATAAAATATAACCGTGGATGAAGATATATGTTAAGGAAACAACTCACATGAAGTGTGGGTGCCAAATAGGTAAGTTATTTTCATAACTATGCCTAATGCGCACTAATGCGCTTAATATTGATCAAATTGGGAATAATCATATGAAATGGTGAAAATATAAGTCCGTAAGGACTTAGAAGTTTTTAAACAAATCATGGAGTCAAAAACAATGGTTATGAATCAAGAATTGTCGCCACGGATGGCCAAATTGAATGATTTGGCTATAAAGGGCATTTTGGGAATTATAAAGGATTCACTAAAGGTTAAAACCATAGAAACGAGATTATAATGAACAAATCGTACAAACGCTTTGGTTGATCATGTGTCTAATTTGACAACATTAACTATATGCATTTTGTGTGTGTAAATAGTGCCTTGTTTGATTTAAGGCCTTAATGGGTCAAATTGGGTAAAAGTCGCCATAAACTTTCAAAACTAAGAACTGGATCATGGCGACATAAACCGGACCATAATTTCAGTCAAACAAAGGTTTATTTAGTCGGCAAGTCATTACTTAGGCTTCGGGAATCATCAAATGCAGTTGCGATATGATTCCCATGCTTAAAAGTCACCAAACAAACATCAGAGGCTTCGCGCGGCCGCTCACAGGGGTCGCGCGGCCGCTCACAGCACACAGCGAATTGAAAAAAAATGATCAGAAGCTTCGCGCGGCCGCGCGATAAAAGCGACCGGCCGCGCGCTTTGACCTGCATGTCAGCGCGATCTTTAAAATTCAATATAAAATCGTAGAAAAATCGTTATGAGGTGTTCTTTATATGCATGGAAAGCTCTCGGAGCGTAGAACAATTCTCATTTGAAAGTCGAAGTCGGATTTTGGGTTTTAGAAGGGGTAAAAGCAATCCGAAAGGCTGCTGCGCAAAAGTCGCAGTAGGTTGTTCTCCTGAATAAGGGCCGTTTGGCCTGGTTCGTTCCGTTTCGACGTGTAACGACTCCCATACTAGTTTAATTGTATTATTGACAACCCACTAACCATTCTTTGGGTGGTGGTGCTAGGTAAACATTTGATGGACGTCCCGGAGCAAGGATCAAGTCGCGAAAAGAGCCGAACACGCCCGATCACTCATCAAGCTTCCGCAATAGAATTCAAGGAACTCCCGTTAAAACTCAAAATAGTAGTCTATGTTTTAGCTATAAAAATGTAAAAATTTGTGGGGAATCAAATAAGTGTTGATCTTAATGGTTTGAGTTTATAACAAATATCAAAGTTTTAATCGGGAGTGGTTTAAGTAAGGCCAAAACCCGCATGATTAGGCGTTGATCGCGTGATTACGGGTTAGGGTGTTACAGTATGGTGTGAGAGAGCTTGGGGAGAGTTAGGGTTTCACAAGTCAAGTATGGTATTTATAGCTGTTTCTAGTTGTTTCTGATGTTACACAAGAGTAGGAACTGCAGGTGGCAATTAGGAATCCTAATCGCCCCTTGCAGGTTGTTGTGAGTTTTCGGCGTGTTAAACATTATTTTAACACATATAAGCACACATTCACAAACCGACAAGTTATATAATGATTATAAACATATAATACTTGATAACTAACACGTTCACATCCGTTCACCAATCCCCGGGGCTAGAGACTTGCGTGTGTGCATTAAATGGCTCGAGACTCATGTCTGTGCATTAAATCCGGCGATTCTACAAATCACCAATCCTTGTACACATGGTTATGGACCGACTCCCAATGATCCCTTGGATCATTGTAACGACTCCCGGTGATTCCCAGAACCATCGAAACGACTCAACTGACCTAGTTAAGTATAACGTATGCATGACTCGTTAAGGTGGACTTATTAATTTGACAAAAGTTACTATCCTGAGTTTGCCGGGTGTCAAATCATCCCCCTGTTGAAAGAATTTTCGTCCCGAAAATTGCTCAAAGCCGAAAAGGAAGAGACGAAAGAAAAGAAAAATTTTGGTTGCTACAAGCTAGCATGTCACATCATGTCAATCCACAACCATTAGACTATGTGTTGTGGCTAGAGGTGAGCCGTGACTTTATCGAATAATATTTTACCACATCGACGCTTACATGGCACTAGCTCGCGGCCGCGGGTTGATCGCTTGATCCTGTTGTGGGTCAAGGTGAGCGGATGTTTTGTTTTTACCAAATATATAAAATATTTACCACACATTTTTTTATAAACATTAAGATTAAAGAAAAAGAATTATACCTTGCATTACCAAAAAAAACATTACACTAAAAAAAAGAAGATTACACTAAAAAAATATTACACTAAAAAAAAAGATTACACTAAAATAAATAAAAAAACATTACATTTAAAAAAAACCTAACGTAAGGTGGAGGTTGATCGTAACATTTGCCACGCCGAAACGTGGTGAAAGTTGCGCCCAACCTCTGAGAGGTACTCCACATGGATATAGGCGAGGAACACGTCTTCTTTTTCCTCGGGGAGATCTCTCTTCACCTTTCTGTAGGCGATTTCGAAGTTTTTCGACTTCGCCTTCAAATCTGCGTACTTGTGAGAGATGGAGTCATAAGTATGGTTGGTACCCCCGACAAAGGTACCAAACTCGGCTAGGACCTTGTGCCACTGTAGTCCGCGGCTACGAGGTGATCACCGGCTTGTTGAAGCACTGTCACCATGCACTTGGTTGTACGCGATGATCAGTGCTAGTCCTTCCTCATCGGTCCACTGCACTATGATTGAAGTTGGTTTTGAAGATTCAAGGTTTAGGGTTTGAGAAGAAGAAGAAGAAGAAGTCAATATAAATAGGTAAAAAATATTTGTTGGGTAAAAAATGAAATTTAGGTGAAAAATTAAATTTTTTTAAATTTTAAACTTTTGAATGACCAGCTAACGGACGCGATCTGGCTCACGTACAATCGCTCACGGCAGCTTCCACATTGGGTTGTTGCCGTGCTCGCTAGCCACTGGACCAGATTGTAGCTCGCGGGTCAAACGGACAGTCTTATAAACTCACTTTTTCCTAAAACCATAAACAATTCCAAAGCTCCACATCATCACATACGTTTTCTTTTTATTTCACCTACATCTAAATTTATATACTCTATTTTAATTTATTCAATTAAAAGTATTATTTATATATTAATTAAAAATATGGAAGAAATTAAATTTATTAAATAAAAAATTAAATTTAAATAACAAGAAAAAATATTTAATATTCCAACTATTAATTTTTCGAATGGCTGTTTTCAAACGATTACTGTTTCAACGGTAATTTTATTGTTCCAAGTTCCAACGGCTATTTTTTCAAACGGGTTTTTCTAGAACCCTATAAATACAACACACATTTACACTTCTAACTTCACAATTCACTCTAACCGATTCAAAGATATAGGAGTTTGTTATGGTGAAACAACCAGGCCTTCAAACCTTAGGCGAAATTCTCGTCGACATTCAAACTGTGTCAAGCCGTCCACCTTTCTACCCACCTCCTCAACCTTTCTACCCTTCTCCTCAACCAGTCTACACTCCTCCTTAATCAGTCTACACTTGTCCTCAACCAACCTACACTCCTCAACTAGATGAGGAGTTAAACTGTGCCTATGACTACATCATGGCTCAACTATAATTGGATATACTACGAATTGGGAGACTCAAACAAACTTCACCTCAAACCCTCATGTCACAAACATCCGTCCAACAGAAGTCATACCTAGCTGGGCTTAAAGGTAAGAAACCGACCCAGGTTAGGAATACACCACTATGTACGATGAACCATACCGTCCATCTCCTGACTACATATTTATTCATCAAGACGCTAGGTCAAGCGGTTGTAATAGCGACCATAGTGTGTCATCTCCAGAGACAAGCCTAGACGACTAGGATAGGATTTATTAGGGCGTTTGTGTATTTAATATTTTGTGTTTAAGTAATGTTTTATTTATGTTTGTGTATTTGATTTAGTTTGGTGTAATATTTTTAATTTAGATTTGTGTAATATTTAATTAGTTTTTTTGTAATTCAAGAATAACATATAAAAGGTTTTTTTAATTAATTAAAATAAAATGAATGGGGCCCACTATAACAAACCCGCCCGTCCGTTTAACCAAACCCAACCACCAGCGGACCACACCTACACTGCCACCACGTCCGGAATACCGGGCCCGTCCGCATTGTGGGTGCTCTAATATTTTCAGGTTACATCATATCATGCATGTTCAAAAATTGAGTTCGTGCGTTTTGTTTATTAATAAGTTATGTTTCATACTTTCATTGGTTTAGTATTTTTCTCTATATGAACCTCTCAACATCAAATTGTTATGTGAGGAAAATTTGTGGGAAAGACCATCGAAAAAGATTAGTATCTATATCGGAGAAATAAATTATAGTTTACTTTGAACTTAGAAAAGTAATTAGTCCAACGTGCAGTTCTTCTTCAATATTTCGCCACTCTTTTTTGACTCGAGAGTAACTACGAATCATCAGAAGTAATTTCGACGTTTTTTCTTCCAAATAAGACAAAAACCAAGTTGTTAGAACCAAAGCAAAATAATGCATGCATTTTGAATTCAGTAAACATGAAAGTTTTTTGTCTTCGGTCGGCTGAAGTTAAATAAATAACAATTTAACAATATACTTACTAACTTTTAAATTACATACATACTACAAAACAGATACGATAGTTATACGGCCAAAAATCCCCCAGTAATTTTGTTACCAGACTTACGACGAATAATGTAACGATCCCAAATTACCAAATAGATTAACATGGGTCAAAAGTAATCCGTTACCTATTAAATCACCAACGCGTTTTTGGGCTTAATGTTAGCAGATGAGAGGAAAACTCTAAACGTGCTCAGGTGGAAGTAGTACCAGGATGGGTGACCTCCTGGGCAACCATAAAACAAAGCCGTGAGTTTTTATATGGGTAACACTTCCGCGGCAAAGCAAACATTACTGGTGGTAATAGGGACTGGATGTTACAAATAAAATCTAGTACAATTTAAATCCGTCGCTAAATTTATGACACAAAGCCAATATAAAAACAATTAATAGCAAATATCAACCCTTTGAAAAACATCCCTCAGCAAAATCCATAGCAAACTTAGCGTGGAAGATATTTTCATTAATATTTGCAGTAAGATTATTTCTGTCGCAATAAAAACTAGCAACCTGTTTACAAACAATTTTACCGGCATAAATATGTTTCAAAGGGTGTTTTGAAATGGATATATGACGCATCTATGGGTGTTGTAAATAAGGTTTTATACTTTTTGGTGTCGTTGATTATTAATGTTGTTATTATATTTTGAGATTAATTGGAAGACGTACTGTAATGTTTAATGTGTGGAAAAGCTATATAACTCAGCCGACAGATTTGACTACTACTATAGTTGACCCCTATCTATAAATATCAAATATGTGGAGTGACAAAAAGAGTACACCAGCCAAAGAGTACACACACATACATCTTTTAAGTTCGCCTTTGAGCTTAATATTCTTACCAACCAAAAATATGGGAGCAGGTGGCCGGATGTCAGAATCATCCGATCAGGCAAAAGATCTCCTCAAACGAGTCCCGGTTGATCCACCGTTCTCGTTGAGCGATCTAAAGAAAGCGATCCCTGCCCATTGCTTCGAGCGGTCAGTCATCCGCTCATCTTACTACGTTGTTCACGACCTCATTGTTGCCTACATCTTTTACTTCCTTGCCAACACCTACATTCCTATTCTTCCTGCCCCTTTCGCTTACTTAGCATGGCCGGTTTACTGGTTTTGTCAAGCTAGCATCCTCACAGGGCTATGGGTCATTGGTCATGAGTGTGGTCACCATGCCTTCAGTGACTACCAGTTGATTGATGACGTTGTTGGGTTCGTCCTCCATTCTGCTCTCTATACCCCTTATTTCTCTTGGAAATACAGCCACCGAAACCACCACGCCAACACAAACTCGCTTGATAACGATGAAGTTTACATTCCTAAACGTAAGTCAAAAGTTGCGGTTTACTCAAAGCTTCTTAACAACCCTCCTGGTCGAGTTTTCACTTTGGTCTTTAGGTTGACCCTTGGATTTCCTTTATACCTCTTGACTAACATTTCTGGCAAGAAATACGGGAGATTCGCCAACCACTTTGATCCACTAAGTCCCATTTTCACTGATCGTGAACGGATTCAGGTTGTTCTCTCTGATATTGGTATTATCGCGGTTTTGTATGCAACTAAGCTTCTTGTAGCAGCCAAGGGGGCAGCTTGGGTGACATGTATGTATTTAATTCCGGTTCTAGGTGTACACATGTTTTTCGTGTTGATCACGTATTTGCACCACACACATCTCTCATTACCGCATTATGATTCAACCGAATGGAACTGGATTAGAGGGGCCTTATCGACAATCGATAGGGACTTCGGATTCCTGAATAGAGTTTTCCATGACGTGACACACACTCACGTCTTGCATCATTTAATCTCGTACATTCCACATTATCATGCAAAGGAGGCAAGGGATGCAATCAAGCCAGTCTTGGGTGAGTTTTATAAGATCGATAGGACCCCGATTTTCAAGGCGATGTGGAGAGAGGCAAAGGAATGCATGTACATTGAGCCGGATGAAGATAGCGAACACAAAGGGACATATTGGTACCATAAAATGTAATCAGCCTACACGTATAATGCAAGTGTAGGATTTAAGTATCTTACTTGTGATCTTCTATGAGTTTACCTGTGATTTCTGATTTATTTGTAATTCATTTAAGTACAAGTGCCACTAGCTAGAATATTAATGATCTCCATTGTTAAATCTTTTTATTGAAAATAAAAGGTGACCTTGAACCAAGTGGCAGAAGTTCATACTGTTGAGGTTCAAAGCTTATAACACTCACAAGACAGTCAAAGATAAACTGATCACGAATAGACTTTTGTTTACTGCTTCAAAAACCACAACTTCATTCATGCTCAAACATTACACTATATAGGACAAAACAACTCAAACTAACCTATACTTAAGTAGTTAAGTGAACATAGTACGTTTTCTTTGACCCAAACAAAAACTCCAACAAAGTTACACCACTACTTACTAAGAGTCAATCAACAATAATTAGTTACTGCATACCTAAAACAAGGAAGCATTTTTACTAAATAAAACCAACTACTAACACTTTTACTAAAATATGAAGGTTTCACCCATTCAAACTGGGGGTGTAAACTAGGCGTAGCAGCTTGAGAACTATTATTCGGGATCGAATCGGTAAAAAGCTCGAACGAGCTGAACTTTAACTATCAAATTAATTTGTTCTTTTTAAAAAAAAAATGTTTACTTACATGTGCCTACAATATAACCTATCATGACTTGCAAATTTTGTTGTACTCAATGAGCAAATTGTTTGGATGTTGGGTATCAAATTTTGTTGAATGATTATGTGATAATATGAAGACTCAATCTCTCAGCTTTATTATTCACAGAACAATTACAATATATAGATCCTAGTCTATACAAATATATGGAAACAGCTAATACATGGAAAGAAATAAATATAATTATTCTACAATCAATACACAAATCATAGGCATGATTTACGTATGACTAATACCCCCCGGCCCCCCGTCAATCGAACAGGTGGGGGACCAACGCGAAGTAATCCCCGAAACTTCTCACAGAGAGGACGGGGAGACTTTTGGTGAAAATGTCCGCAACCTGGAGATTGGATGGAATGAACTTCGTGTGGAGCCGTCCAGAGGAAACCAATTCTCGAACAAAATGGTAATCGATGTCAATGTGTTTGGCACGCTTGTGAGAAACTGGATTTTGACTGAGGAAGATGGCGCTTTTGTTATCACACAGTAGAGTAGGACGAGCATGTGGAAGTGCATGGAGTTCATGAAGAAGGTGGGTAAGCCAAATAATCTCTGCTGCGGTGTTTGCCATGGCACGATACTCAGACTCACAGCTGGATCTGGAGACAGTAGGTTGTTTCTTTGCACTCCAAGAAACAAGGTTTCCTCCCAAGTAAATTGAGTACCCATAGGTTGAGCGTCGCGTTTCGATGCACCGTGCCCAGTCGGCGTCAGAGTAGCCGACAATTGTGGTAGAAGCAGGCTTAGAAAAGGTGAGTCCGAAGGCAATGGTCCCTTTAACATAGCGTAGTATACGCTTCACTGACTGAAAGTGAGAGATAGTCGGTGACTGAAGATGCTGACTCGCCTGATTTACAGCATACGAGAGATCAGGACGAGTAATAGTAAGATATTGAAGAGCACCAACCAGAGATCGGTAAAGGGTAGGGTCATGAAATGGAGCGCCGGTTGTCAGAAAGGTATCAGTGGTGGATAACGGTGTATCAACCGGTTTGGAGTCTAGCATACCGGCACGAGCTAGGATGTCATGAGCTTATTATGCCTGACTCAAGAAGAGACCATTATCCTGGTGTAAAACCTCAAGACCCAAAAAATAACCAAGACTGCCCAAATCTTTAACATAGAACTCTTTGTTGAGCCGTGTAACAAACAACTGAATAAGAGATGAATCGCTACCAGTAAGAATAATATCGTCGACATACACCAAAAGATAAACAATAGCAGACCCTTTTGTGTAGATAAAGAGAGACGTGTCAGCCTTGCTACAAGCAAACCCATTTGAGGTCAAAAAATTGCTGAGACGCTGGAACCAGGCTCGTGGAGCCTGCTTAAGACCATAAAGAGCCTTTTTTAATTTGCAAACATGGTTAGGAAAACGGGTGTCCACAAAACCCGTGGGCTGCTCCATGTATATCGTTTCGGTGAGATCACCGTTGAGAAAAGCATTTCGGACATCTAACTGACGGAGGTTCCAGCCATAAATAGTAGCTAAGGCAAGAACAACACGAACGGTAGAGGCTTTGACAACCGGGCTGAAAGTATGTGAAAAATCAAGGCCAAGGACTTGGGTGAAGCCCTGAGCAACTAAACGAGCCTTGTACCTGTCAACCGATCCATCGGCCTTGAAATTGGTTCTAAAAATCCATTTGGAACCAACAATATTTGCATTCGAGGGTCGTGGAACAAGGACCCAAGTGTTGTTGAGACATAACGCTAGCAGTTCTTCTTCCATAGCTTGTACCCATTTGGAATGCTTGGCAGCAGATTTATAACCACGAGGATCCTGTGCTGCAAGTAAAGCATGATGTAATGGACCTGAAATCAAAGAAAGATTAGCATAATGTTTTGGTTTGTAGATTCCGTTTTTCGATCGAGTCCTCATAGGATGTGATGGTACCGGCTTAGAAGAGGATCCGGAAGCAGGTTGGGTGTGGGCTGGTGTAGGCTGCTGTTGTACGGGATGGGTGTGTTGGGCTGGAGCGGAAGTGGTGGGAGTTGGGCTGGGTGTAGAGCACGAGGCAGGAGGTGGGCCGGTTGGGGAAGGGGATGTAGATGTGGGCTGAGGAGTAGAAGTATGGGCCGAAGTGGAGGTGGGCTCGGGTGTATGTGGTGGATTTTCAGAATGAGTAGCAGTGGATGGTTTTTGTGTGGATATGGTAGGAGAACATAGTGTGCAGGGAGCTGGACATGGGTTGTGAGTGGGAGAGGTATGGTTAGGAGGGATGGAGATAATAGGGGGCGGATTTGGTATAGAGGGTGTTGGTAAGGACTCATCAAAATTCGGAAAAACCAAAGTAGCTTTATCAACAGGTGACACATGATTACTGAACGGAAAATTGTCCTCATCAAACTGAGCATGCCGGGTAACATAAACACGATGAGTGGATGGATCCAAACATTTATAGCCTTTAGATTTTGCATCATAGCCAATAAAAATGCACTCCGCGCTACGAGGAGATAATTTGTGTTTGGCATAATCGCGCAAATATGGGAAAACACGGCAGTCAAACACTCGAAGATTTGAGTATGTGGGCGTGCAACCATATAAAATTTCATAAGGTGACTTAGATTTTAGAATGGATGAGGCGAGGCGATTTATGATAAATGTGGCAGAGGCAAAGGCATCCGCCCATAACGTGGCAGGAGCATGCGAGTTAAAAAGCATGGCAAGGCCAGTCTCGGTGATGTGTCTGTGTTTACGTTCGGCATGACCATGCTGTTCAGGAGTGTGGGGACAAGAAAGACGATGATGAATTCCTTGTTCATGAAAAAACTTTTGCACACGGTTATTAGTAAATTCAGTTCCACCATCACTCTGAAATATTTTAATTTTGCAAGAAAGTTGATTTTGAACAAAGGGTACAAAGATCAACAATGCATCAAAAAATTCAGATTTTTGTCTAAGTGGATAAAACCAAGTAAAGCGCGAATGGTCATCAATAAAAACAGCATAGTAACGATAACCATTTGTCGATGTAACAGGTGCAGGACCCCATAGATCACAGTGTATTAAATCTAGAGCATGCAAAGAACGATTATGGTTTAAAGTAAAAGGCAAGCGATGGGATTTAGATAATTGGCATGAAGTACAAACACCAGGTTTAGGTAAAAGAGAAGTAACAAATAAACAACCATGTCTATGCAAACTAGAAATAACATCAAAAGACACGTGACCAAGTCGACTGTGCCACTTTTCAAAAGATGCCTTGAGATGGTGATCCGAATACGAGGCTATGAAAGCATGATTCCCTTCACGAAGGATGTAGAGTCCATTTTCACAGGTTCCCTTTGCCAGGATCTCCTTGAGTGTCGATCCTGAATGTGAAAGAAATTGTTAGAAAAAAGGACATCTACTGGGGAATCATGGGTAAGCTTACTAACCGATAGAAGACGTTTAGTAAGATGAGGGACAACGAGTACATTTTTAAGGGTGATATTATTTGAAAGGGTTTTGGTACCAATGTTCGTAACTAGGCAAAGTATGACCATTGCCAAAGCGAACATATTCATTATTAGGGGTACCAAAAGTGATGTCAAGATCCTTTTGAAAAGAAGTCATGTGAGCGGACGCACCTGTATCGCCGGTCCAGTTAGGGTGGTCCTCATCAGTGACATGGCACTGAGTGTGGAAAGCCTGTGCCAGATTTGCATCTAAAGGTGGGGCGTTTTTGGCGAAAGTGGCAAGATTGGGACAGGTATTGGCATAATGGCCATTAGTCTTGCATAAGTGACAATGAGGAGGTCTTCGGTTACGGTCGCGACCTCCGTTGCGACCACGACCTTGACCACGGTTAGAAGTAGTAGAAGCAGAAAAGGAGCGAGAAGTGTTACCAGATTTTGTGGAGTTGGCCGTGAAGGCAACGGTGGGGCAGAATGACCATGTAAGCCTTGGACAAAGGTTTCCTGATTTTCTGTTTTAGCCAGTAAATCACGGAAGGAAGAGGTACCAAGAGCACGATGGGTGGTAGAGAAATTTTCGTAGGACGAGCCAAGACCGCATAGGAACCAATGGCTGCTAACTGATCGCAAAAGGACTTGAACTTGCGCCCAAATTCTGCAACAAATGAAGAACCTTTCTGAAGAAGGCGAAGATTATCACGAAGGGTGTGCATTCTATCAATGGAACGATGACTATAAGCACTCTCTAATGCTAGCCAGATTTGACGGGCATTATGAAGGCCAATAATCTCATTCATAGCTTCTTCAGAAAGGGTAGATTGAATCAGTAAACATACGGCCTAATCATTGGTGGACCAAGTAACGTATTCAGGATTGGGGGAGGGTTTTTCGGCAATGGTGATGGTGTCTGCAGGAGCATTCGCAGAACCATCAATATGGTTGAGAAGGTTTTGTAGAGAGAGAACAAGATTGACATGTTGACTCCAAGCAAGGTAATTGGACGAGTTAAGTTTGTGGGGTATAAAGTGCAGAAGAGAATGGAGAGTGGTGGTGATGTTAGTGGTGGTCGATGAAGAGAAGGCAACCATCGTATGATGATGGCGGCAGCGAACAGAAAGAAAAAGAAAAAGAAAGTAGGGTAGGCCGAAGGAAAATAGGGAGAGAGGGTAGGATCGCCTTTAGGCTGATACCATGTGATAATATGAAGACTCAATCTCTCAGCTTTATTATTCAGATAACAATTACAATATATAGATCCTAGTCTATACAAATATACGGAAACAGCTAATACATGGAAAGAAATAAATATAATTATCCTATAATCAATACACAAATCATAGGCATCAATTACGTATGAATAATAGATTAATTGCAGTTTCATAGTATTGTGGTGAAACTTGCGACAAAATACATGTCGCCAACGTTATAATATATAATGAATAAAAAAGTGTGGCGGCACCTGGGATCTTTTCCAGGTTAGTATAATGAGGAGAAATGGGTACCATTATACTGAACCAGTTCCACAAACAATTGAACAAAAAAAGTTATATGACAAAGTTATTTAATCATAAACATATTCCACAAACAATTTTACATGTATATGTAGTGCTCACCATGAATGAGATTTTGTACTACACTTGTACTGATACTGAAAATACTAAAACCGAATCTTAGGAAAAGTGGGTACCGAATATTATACCGAACGTATGGTACTAATACGGTAGATATCGGTATTTATTACAAAATGTTCTCTCTACATGGCATTAATTGGTACCGGACGGGTGCTATACCTAAATTACCAATATCGAATTTTCGAAAAGTGAGTAGCGAATACCGTATACCAAATCTATCGTTATAGTACTTACATACAGTACCGGTATTCAGTACCAAATGCTCGTCCCTTGCTTGTGCTCTCCCTCGGTATGTTATATGTATATGATAAATTTTCAATAATAACAAGGCACACTTGCAGTGATTTGTTGTAGTGCTCGTGCTAAGAGCACCCACAACGGCTCCCATCGAACGGTCCGGTGGGAGCGGACGGACCGAAGAAAAAAATTGCCCTGTTGGACGGTTGGTATGGTGAGGGTTGAGTCCGCTCAAGCGGACAGTCCACTTGTGAATTATGGTGGGGCCCTTTTGTACTTTAGTGATTAAATTAAAAAAATATGTTTTTTTTGTGTGTGGTGTATGAATTAAATAAAAGGAAATGTAGATGATGAGGTAGAGGTTTGGAATAATTTATGGTTGGAGAAAAAAAGTGTGTTTGGGAGGGTTGTGGTTTAAAATTGTTTGGAATGATATGACATGTTGACATGGGAGTTGAAATGATTTGTTGAAGGTTGTGTTATGGATGGTCTAAACTGTTTGGTTCTATGACAATGGAATTATATAGACCTTTATCAGTGAAGAATTTATACCAGCTTCTACCAATCTAGTGTTAATTATATACGTCGTGTTTTCTAACAATGCTACCTTTGCAGATTTTGTTTCTCTCAATATATGTACAACACTAAGGGGCTGTTTGGTAGCCTCTGAGGCTATCTCTTAATGGTCCATAACATCTGAATAGTTAAGAGGTAATCTTAAGTCTGAATGGTTAAGAGGCAACCATTAAGATGTTACCTCTTAACCATTCATACTTAAGATTACATCTTAACCATTAAGAGACTATAAACTATTCAGATATAGCCTCTTAATGACCATTCAGAATCCAGAGGCTACCAAACAGCCCTAGGTAAAGGTGCTCATTCAGTGCACTACCAAGCAAAGGCAATTTACTGACAACGTTTTATTTATTTTTTTAAGAAAATAGGTGGAAAATATATGTAGCGACACATCGGACAAAATTATGATGGAAAAAAATACTTTTTTATGACAAATGGCAACAAAACAATACAAATTTTCCCTTGTTTTAGCACAACTCTCCCACAAAATTGTTACTTTTATTAATGTTTTTGTCTTCACTAATAAAATAATAATATCAATAGTATATTACTTCATTAGTTTACTTTGAACTTTAGCAAGCAAATCCGATGTGCACTGCAATATTTCGCCCATCTTATTTGACTCGAGAGTGACAACTTGAATTTATTTCGACGGTTTTTTCTTACAGATAAGACAAAAACCAAGTTGTTTGAACCAAAGCAAACATAATAAAATAATTTATAATTGTACTTATTTTCAACTCAATAAACATGTTCTAAACTTGTATAATATATTCGTCATACGAAAAGTTTTGGTCTCTGGTTTGTTGAAGTAAACTAAATACCTTTTAAAAGTATATTAGTTTTTAGAGAGATGATGAAATACAAATAGATCTTAATTTAAAAAATGTAGGAAACCGATCAAACTCCGATTGAACTTATTCCAGTGGCAGTTGACAATGGCTAGCCGAACTCTAAAATTTTTTTGCGAAATCACAAAACACGTATAGACATGTATGTATGTGAAATTATTTCTACAAATTTGCACATGTATGTACAGTACAAAACATGTATGTATATATATGTACAACTAGTTTTTGTAGTTTTAGAGATGTATATACATGTATGTATAAAAAAAACTTGCAGGAAAATAGGCGATTTAGCAAAAAAAAAATAAATAAATAAATGTATATACATGTATGTACAACTAGTTTTTGTAGTTAACCCTCTACAGACCTTAGAAGGTCTTAGAAGTGGTCGGGCCAAGTCTACACCAAGAAGAGCTCGCACAAACGTTTTTTTAATGAAACGTCTTCGAAAAAACAAACAGACTGCATATGGCAATATCTGCGCGTGGTCTACATGGTGCAGATAGAAGAGACTGCACAGACTTTTTTTTATTTTTTTGAAAAACAAGCAGCACCTTAGTGTTACAAAATAAAAATAAAAAACGATGATTATTGTTGTTGTGGTCGTAGTTGAATATTCTTATTATTGCTAATATAATGTTGTTTTATTATTATTTTGAGATTGCAAGACGTGCCGTAAATGTTTAATCAACAAGCTCAACGTGTGGAAAAGTTATATTAACTCAGCCGAAGGATTTGACTATTCCTATAGTTGAACTCTATCTATAAATAACAAATATATATGTGGAGTGACAAAAAGAGTACACCAGCCAAAGAGTACACACACATAACAATATCTTTGAAGTTCTCCCTTGAGCTTAATAATCTTACCAAAAATATGGGAGCAGGTGGCCGGATGTCAGAACCATCTGATCAGGCAAAAGATCTCCTCAAACGAGTCCCGGTTGATCCACCGTTCTCGTTGAGCGATCTAAAGAAAGCGATCCCTGCCCATTGCTTCGAGCGGTCAGTCATCCGCTCATCATACTACGTTGTTCACGACCTCATTGTTGCCTACATCTTTTACTTCCTTGCCAACACATACATTCCTATTCTTCCTGCCCCTTTCGCTTACTTAGCATGGCCGGTTTACTGGTTTTGTCAAGCTAGCATCCTCACTGGCCTATGGGTCATTGGTCATGAGTGTGGTCACCATGCCTTTAGTGACTACCAGTTGATCGATGACATTGTTGGATTCGTCCTCCATTCTGCTCTCTATACCCCTTATTTCTCTTGGAAATACAGCCACCGAAACCACCACGCCAACACAAACTCACTTGATAACGATGAAGTTTACATTCCTAAACGCAAGTCCAAAGTTGCGATTTACTCAAGCTTCTTAACAACCCTCCTGGTCGAGTATTCACTTTGGTTTTCAGGTTGACTCTAGGGTTTCCTTTATACCTCTTGACTAACATTTCTGGCAAGAAATACGGGAGGTTCGCCAACCACTTTGATCCATTAAGTCCCATTTTCACAGAGCGTGAACGGATTCAAGTTGTTCTATCTGATATTGGTATTCTAGCGGTTTTGTATGCAACTAAACTTCTTGTAGAAGCTAAGGGGGCAGCTTGGGTGACATGCATGTATATAATTCCGGTGCTAGGTGTACACATGTTCTTCGTTTTGATCACTTACTTGCACCACACACATCTCTCATTACCTCATTATGATTCGACCGAATGGCAATGGATCAAAGGAGCCTTATCGACTATCGATAGAGATTTTGGATTCCTAAATAGGGTATTCCATGATGTTACACACACTCACGTCTTGCATCATCTGATCTCGTACATTCCACATTATCACGCAAAAGAAGCGAGGGATGCAATCAAACCGGTGTTGGGTGAATATTATAAGATCGATAGGACTCCAATCTTTAAAGCAATGTGGAGAGAGGCTAAGGAATGCATCTACATCGAGCCAGATCAAGATAGTGAACACAAAGGTGTATACTGGTACAACAAATTCTGAGCAATGGCACAATGCTATTGTGTGCTTAAGCTGCTCACTGCTTTTGTTTATCACTTTATCTTGCATTTTTTTTTATGTTGAAACCATGTTAAGAGTGGAGTTGCATTTGATTCAAGGATTCAACCACATGTATGTTATAATATTAATGCGAATTCGTTTCTCTGATATAATCTCAGCTTCCTATGTATTGTCGTCACTACGAAATAGAGGTTTCACCAATGGACTCACCGTCAAAAGTCCCTCGGTGAAAATGGGCATTGTCGATTTTGCGTCGGTGAACCTCTGTCAGAATACATGACCAGTGGCGAAGCTTGGTTTCGGAATCAGTGGGGGCCGAACTCAATTTTTTTCGATCGGTAGTGGCAAATCGGTGGGGGCCGGACTCAACCCGGACTCAATTTACCTATGAAAATCGCAAATTTATACCACTGCGCCCAAAAAACAGGGGGGGCCAGGGCCACCCCTGGCCCTTCTTATCCTTCGCCTCTGTACATGACGTAGGTAAATAATTGGTCCTAAGGATTACCAACAACATGATCAGACGTCGGAACCAGTAAGGTGTTTATACCGTACTGACGAATCGCTTACATGCATGTAGCATGAGAAAAGATATGTCCCCAAGGTTTTATTGATGATACTCTGTTTTCTAGTAGTGCATATATCACTTCTGGTGGTATCACGACATGATGCTGTGAAGACGACTAATATTATTTCATGTGTTACCCATGATTAAACATTACTCATATATATTTGGTTGAAATAATAAATGAAATACCCGTACATATTTATTTCAACTCAATCAGCTTACATACTCTTCAATGGGATCAACGGGGGGTTGAGCAACATCCAATCGTGTAAGCACTTCTGGTACGCCGTTCGTGTCTCTTATAATCTGAACAACATCCGTTGTAAACATTATCAAAATATAAGGATTAAATCAAACGTACGCACACACAAGCATGTATAACAACTTACTAGGATCTCTTCATCAAGATAAGAAATCATAAACAGCCTCTGAAAAGCTCCATCTGAAACAATAACCACAGCACAGAGTCAGAAACAAATGAAACACCATTTTTTTACCTTTTCTATTTCTGGGGTGGGAGTTTTTTTACAAAACCAATATAAACTAACAAGAACTAAAAAAGTTAATAAATTATTATTAAAAAAAAAAAAAAAAAAAAAAAAAAACTCACTGAGGGGAATTGTTAAACCACTAGAAACAACATCTTTAATTTGGGCCGGAAGTTGTTGCATGGTATTAGTGGCTTGGCCCAAAACACCTTTCAGCTGTTCCGGGATCGTCTCTTCATTAACTGTTGGAGTTTCAAGCACTCCTTCTGTATATTCTTCCTTCAATCTAAGTGGGCCTTCGACAGTTAACTTTGTCGTTAAAATGAGATTGTTTTCAATCTGCATATTAACAAGTTGCATTTCATATCTCTACACTGCAAATATTATCCCAATATGTGATGTTTCATTAGTTTGATAGCGAAAGGTCTTAAGTTGAGTCTTAATATATATTACCGCATTCAGAAATTTCATGTTGGCAGTAATCTTTGCAGATCCATCCTTAATCACCACATCCATCTTAGACAAATTCGCTAATGTTGCAGGAAATCTCCTGAAAATTTGTAAAAAGTTGTTATAAACAAGCTTATGTAGTTATGTGTGTGTGTGTCTATCTATGAACATCATCAAAAAAAAAGATTAAGCAATCGGAAAGAACATACTCTGAAAACAGCCTAGCAGCAAATAATCCAGGGCTTCCGTATCCAATCCACTCAAAGTTCCATCGACCTTCAAGAAATGGAGATCTGGAAAAAGGCAAAAGTATTTAGACTAATACTAAATGTCAATTAGACTAAAAACTTACGTTGTTGGCCGAGGTGTTGGATTAAGCCTTTCAAGGCCAACTATCCTCTCATTCACGTCGATTTTTTGCATATCTGATGTCTTTCCAGTAACTAGTGCCTCAAACCCTCCAGCGTCTTTTAACTAAAATAAGAAGTTCAAAATTCAAATATAGCGCTTCAATTCAAGCATTGTGTAAAGCATCAAATATTGTGATAATTGGATTTACAAGGATCTACTTCTTTGTCTTAAACAAGCCAAATTTCTTTTTTAAAGAACTGGATAAATTTCTGACCAGACCATTGCCGTCTAAATTTCTGACACATGGAAATTTTTCTGTTGGAACATGACTCCATATTTCGTCTAAAGGTACGGTCTTACCTAATTTGAACTTTGGAACACACAAAACTATGCACATCCTGCATCATACATTGAAGATGAGAATACTGCAAAAGTGTTGTGGCCACTAACTCTGTACTACATCATCTTGATACACTCAGGTGAAACATGTCAACTATAACTCATATGCTTTCATAGTAACTGAACTGAATTGTAAGAAATCAGAGATCAATTCTAAGTCAAGGGACAAGTGTTGAGCTTGAACAATAACTAAATTGACAAGATGAATCAAAATCTCTTTAACAGTTTATTGATTGAGAGAACCCTTCCAAAGATTACAAGGGACAAGTGGTGAGCATGAAACCAAGAATAAAAACCCTATTCCCTCTAGGCTACCAAAGGATGAACCCTTCTCTACTACTTTATAAGAACTAATCTGTTGGTAGAAACAATTAGCAACTTTATCCATAAAAGTTTTTGACACTTAACCACCTTTATTGGGTACTTCCCCGATCATCTTCCACCTAAACACCATAGTCCAAACACCTCGTTGAGATATTAGTTGCATAATCCCCGGTGTCTGCTTTCTCAACTACCACACCTTTTATGAAGTAAAGCTTCAGATTGATGTGCTTTGACCTCTCCTGGTACACATCTGATTTTCTGACAGATAACAATGCGGTTATCACAAACACCACTATCTTTTCAAGTTCAGCTCCTAATTATGTGAGCAGACCTTTAAGTTAAGTCAACCCACTTTGCTCGATTGTTGATAGAAGTACTTCATGTTGCAAACAAGCCTTCCAGCTGATTGTCCACCACAGACCATAAAGACTTACACATACCCTGGGGCAGGGGATTCTTGGCTTTCCCTAAGGATACTTAGCCCGGGGATTCTTCAAACTCAACCTCAAGGTGCATGTAATCTGAGGTTTTCCCACACCACAGCTCCATAGGAGTTCTCAAAGCAATAGCAGGAGACGTTTTTAACAGATAGGAGCGGTAATCACAACTTATTCCCAAAAAAGCACGAGACAACCTTAAGCTAGACAGCAAACACCTTACTTTGTCTAATAAGGTTCTATTCATCCTTTCCGCCAGTCTGTTCTGTTGAGGTGTGCGTAGAAACACTGAGCTACTGGTTATAAAACAAGAGACCATTGTATGTACTCTACTTCGTCACCCACCTATTTGTTTGATTTATATAGGGGTTCCCACTACTAGGGCTTATCAAATGTTTCACTCTTGTATACTTAGACCCTACTAATATAATTGTCTATGATAAACATAAAATACTTACCTTCACCCAGAGACTATAATGTGCCAAACCGTGACTAACATAATCAATGACCCTGAATTTGTGTCCTTTTCATTAATGTAGTTCCCATCCATCTTCATGCTAGTAAACCCTTCTCTCTTGCTCGGTTGCTCCATTCAATAAGGCCATGCTGATGTGATTTGTATTTGAGATTGTATTAACAATGGTCAAATACACTAACTCTTGATAGCTTCAAAGGAAGAAGAAGCTATGGAAGGTAGTTAGTTATGGAAGAAGATGAGTTAGAGAGGATTGGAAGATAGAGATTAGGAGTAAATCTGTTTATTATCATGACTACTCAACAATACAGACTCTTTGACTATTTATAGTCAAATACTACAACATGTAAAAGGACTATTATACCCCTGCCTATCAACTAACTTTTAACCACTTTTCTATATTATTTTGGCTCATATCAATACCCTCCTCTTGAAAAGATCCTTGACCTCAAGGATCAAAGGAATGAAACATTTCCTTCCACTAATATTGAATCATTATGAAATCTGCTACTGAATGTGGCCATATTCAAGTTTGTTTTGACTTGTAAAAAGTCAACAGCCCTAACATCACAGGCCAGACCCGTATTGTAATCGATACAGTCTGCAGCTACAGGGTCATTTTTTTCAGCTCCATATGCAAATCTTGCAGCTAGAATGGACCCAACATCAGACTTTGTATGGGTTTTCATCATAAATTCCATTTCTTCACTAATAATCTCATTAATAAAGCGCCATTCTGAACCATTTTTGACCCACTTCTGTTTGGGTTTCCAGCCAGTATCCACCCACTTTATTAATTTTCCAGCAGTAAAAAGTCATCTTGAATAAGTAACTGTTTTTCAGAAATTGACCCATTATGAGATAAGGTGCACATTCTTTGTATTTCTCATGCCACTTCAAAAAAATTGTTTTCCATGAAGTGATTATAACAAAGCCTTTCCCTGATGTACCACGATTAAAATCTTTTGCATCAGTTCCCACTGCAATTAATAGAGTAACCTCACCATTTCTAAAGCAATCTATGTTATAATTCCTTTGAGTCAGCATTTGATTGACAAAAGAATCAAAAGACTTCCCACTGATAAATCTCATTCTTTGCATCAGCAAGTTATGGATGTGAAACCAAGTGCTGAAGATCATCCAAATGAATTGAAGGTAGGAGATGGCCAAACTGAAGAAATTCTTAGTGCAAATACTAAGATGATAACTCATGAGATGGTTTTTACTGATGAGAAGTTAAAAAAATGGATGGATATTGGTTGGAAACCCAAGAGGAAGTGGGTCAACATGGGTTCAGCATGGCACTTTCAAAAAGGGTGGTATGTGGACTTTGGAGTTGTGGCTGTTGACTTTTTCAAAAGTCAAAACAGACCTGAATTGGGTAGCATTCGGGTTGCAGGCTTCTCTACTAATTGTCTACAAGGTAATGAGGTCAAGTTTTAGAAAGAAGGGTGTGAAAAGATGGCTAATCAAGTGGAAATGGAAAGAGATGTATGATGGTACATGGCTAATCAGCTATACTATGGATCTGCCTACTGGAAGTAGTATCCGACTGTTAATGTTTCTGTGTTTAAACAGTTTGTGGACCAGCTACTGTTATTCAGATTGATATGGTATAAAAGACTGAATTGCCTGTGATAGAAGAGGGTACTAAGAAGCCTAAGGAGGGTTTGGATAAAATTAAAAAGATGATAAAGGACAGCAATGTATGATACTGTTTGGGCAGATGCAAGTAAGATCGTTGACAAGTCTCCTGATTTTGATCCTTGGGGTCAAGGATCTCTTCAAGAAGAGGGTATTGATATGAGTCAAAATAATATAGAAAGGTAGTTAATAGTTAGTTAGTAGTTAAGGGCATAATGGTCTTTTAGCTTAGGAAGTCAGGGATAGAATAGCCATTTCAAGTCTTGTAGTGTTGACTATATAAGTCAAGTTGTTGTACTCATTTGGACAGTTAATGATATAAACAGACTTTTACAGTTTACTCCTAAACCATTTCTTCTCCATTCTCTCATCTCTCCATTCTAGCTCTTGTTCTTCAAGGATTCTCCATAATCCTTTGGATTGAGCATTGTGATTGACCATTACATTTGTAATCTCAATTACAGACCTTATCACATGCCTAATAATGTAGCCTAATCTCTTGTGCCACCGCATGGTAAATGTCACACCTGCCCTCAACTAGTTGGTTGCATCATTGACAAGATTTGTTCCCTATAACACATAGATGCATTTTCTCCTCACATCCTGCAACATAGTAAAAGGCCCCCATGTTCCATCTTACTAAACATATTCTTTTCCAGAAAGACTTGTTTAAAAGTTCCAGTAATAACATATTTTTTTCCAAGTTTGGGTACATACTTAACAGTTAACACTATGTAAATCATTCCTTGCACCCCCCCCCCCCCCCCCCCCTCTTCCAGCAGAACTGTAACCACAGTTGGTTTTAAAAAGCGCAATACGGGTCAGTGTCCAGCGCCTAGACAGATTCCAGGAAGTGCAAAAATCGCGCAGTTCTTTTTTTTTTTTTTCAGGGCTACCTTGGGGTGTTTTTATGCTTATATGTGTTATACCTTGTGTTTTTTGGCTTGTACATGTAAGTAAAATGATATAAAAACCTTAGTGATAGCTATATTTTAGGTAAAGGAAGCAAAAAACCAATGGACTATAAAAATAATAATTATATATGCACTTTGCGCCTCGATTTTAGACCTTGTTACTTTTGTGCGCCTATCACTTTTTACAACTAAGAGCCACATTAACACCTTTGACCTCACAAGGCATATTATCTCTAAGCACTACCTTACCCTCATCAATACCCGAAAGAACCCCAGTGATGAGTCATGTGGTAAAAGCATCCAAAATCCAAGATCTAGTCACGCTTGTGAGTTGTGACCACCAGTACCTATGCACTTTCATACCCATCTGCGAAGGCATATGAACTCTGTAGTTCCTTGCCTTTGAATGAAGCTTCCTTTCTTTTTTTTCTCTAAACGATCCTTTCTTAGATGACTCTCATAATGGCATATGAAGCACTTCCTTCTAAACCAGGTGAAGCATATAAATACTTGTGATTATTCTTAAATTCCCCTCACCAGCACAACTTCCCCAAAATCTTCCTTAGGGTCAGACCTTTTCAATTCCTTAAAGTTGAGGTCTTGTGGAGCCTCTTCCCAACAACAAAGTGATTAGGTAGAGGTAGAGTAGATAATAGCCCAATTCTTTTCCTCAAAATTGTCACGTCGATCTTCTCCAAATCAAGCACAAGTAACAAGTTTATTGGATTCTTCTACATTAGGTACAAACTTTATACAATCTGTCATTGAGGTATATAAACCATTTGCAAGGGACTTCATCAGGTACAGAGCCATCCATCTTGTTGTTGGACCATACGTTAGGCAGTTTCATCTCTTTCAACACCTCATGAAAAACCCTATCCACCTAGACTCAGGATAACCACACTATGAGTGTTCCCTCCTTTTACACACTCATCTTTATTAATTTAGGCAATTCACACTCCAGCTTATTAAATATCCCCTTCTTCATTTATATTAATAAACAAAGTACCAACCAAACAAATGATTTTCACAATTATGCATAACCAAATTAAATATTAACTTAACAATTTAACATATCAAAACAAAGTCCAATCACAACAGCTTCATCTAACACACTATAAACAAAAAGCGTAAGTTATCGAATACCGACAGCGAGAAGCAAAGACTCTTTAGCAGAAAGCCTCTCCATCTCCTTAGCATAAGTAGCAGATGCTCCTGGACCAGTAGTCTGCTGCACCATTGCTCTGCAAACTTCAAGTTTCTTACCAATCCTCTTGACACATTTTACAGGCAAAACAATTACAGAAGGGGAAGAAAAAGAGGAGGAAGAGGAAAGGCCTGAAATTGATGGAACCATGGAGTGGATTGAACAACAAGCCATTGATTACACAAGAAAGATTACACACACTTGGATTGATATAGGGATTGGAATTAGAGAACAGATATAAACCCTAATTTTTTGATGGGATTGAGGAATTTAGATGGGTTTGAAGGTTGAATAGAAGGGGGAAATGTAACAAACTACTAACTGTAACTACAACTAGTTATGTCCTAACATTAACATACTTGTCCAACAAATGTCCTACCATTCTCCTACCCCAAGTTAATGGTTGAAAGTAGGGGTGTGAATTTTCGACACGATTTGAAAATCTAACACGAACCTAATATGAAATTTATGGGTTTGGATATAGTTTAAATAGTTTTGGGTTGAACCCGCTAGCCCATTTAGCTAAATAATTTGATTTGGGTCAACCGGGTTGATATGTTAAACCCATTTGTGTCAGAAAAAATTTAAAGTAGTTACTGTTATAGTTATAACATAAAAGAAATTGACATAAGATTTAACAATGTAAATATAACTTTTATACACATATGTACTTTTATTGTAAAATTTTAATTTAAATTTAATATTAAATGCTAAAAATAGAAAAATTAAGAAACTTCGGGTCAAAAAGGTCGTGTTCGGGTTAATCCATGAATATTCAAGCCGTGTTCGGGTTTAGATGTCTGACACAGTTTTCGGCTTCGGGTCATGTCCAGGTTAGTGTAAAATTTTCGGGTTCGGTGGGGTTGGACCTGTTAATCTTCGAACACTACCCGTTTAACCCCCTAGTTGAAATAATATTTATGTTTGTATGGTATTATTTATTATAGATACTACTCCCTCCGTCCCATTTTAAATGTCATGGGCCCATAAACACACGGATTAAGAAAAATCTTTGATTGTATATTCTCTTAGTTATAAAATGACAATAATATACTCAAGTTATTATTTTAAATCTTTTATTATTTTTTTGTCTTTTACATGCAAAACTGAAAATTGCTTAGAAATTGACATTTAATTTGGGACAACAAAAAGTAGAAAAATAAACATTTAAAATAAATGGTACGGAGGAAGTAAATCATTTTCATCGCTAAATTGGGTCCTTTTCTTTCCTTGGAATATAATCCACGTTGTTTGGGTGTAAAACTGTGAAACCCATTGCTCTAATTAATTTTTTTGTTTAAATTCATATTATTTGATTGTTTACATCTATTTCACTAAACTTAACTATGATCAGATTTCTTACAAGGCTGGACGGTGTGTGCTTGCGCCCCCGTCCAGCTTAGGCAATAAAATAACACAGTTCATTAAATATATAACTATAATAAAAAAAGTACCTCGATTATAATTATCCTCTTAGTGTACTACATCTTCATTAGTAACATTGAGAATCGTATCTACTTTGACCGTACAAATTTTGTTAGCGTTCAAGAAAGCATCACGAAGACGATTGTGCAAACTTGTAATTATGTAGTTGTGGGCTGTGGCTTTTCACTTATAATTCACAAGCAGAGGGCAAAACTCAAGAAACCTAGCCATTCAAAATTTAATTCATTGAAAATATCACATAACGAGAGCAAGATGTGAGGTTTTTTCATACCAAGTATCCAACCAACAAGTATCACCATGAGATTATTAATAGATGAAAATTGGGGTTTTATATAGCCTGTTAAAAATCAAGTCCATGAGTACGCCTTTAATTAATTCCATAGGGCTCTAAACCATATCATATAGCCTAAGCTCTAAACTTGGTAGTTAATTTAATGGATACAAGAATTGACTCCACAATATAACCCCAAAATCTAATTTTCATGATTAAATTGTGTAACTAAAATGATTCATTTATTCATTTCTAAAAGTTGTCAAGTTATATCAAAACAGAAGGTAGACGGCAACAAGCTACGCCGCCACCCATTTCTGAATTGCAAATTCTAGCCTACCAATTGTGTAACTTAATTTATCTATTTTTCTTTGCTTACATTTCGATCAACCCATGTAGAAAAAAAAAGGGAGGAGTCATCTCATATATATATATATAGGGGAAGTATTGGGAGAAAACCCACCCAAATTGAGTAAACTCTAGTAAACCCAATGAGTGGCTATGGTTGATCCACATCACCACTAAGCATCTTCATATTATTATATTAACAAGGTTATAAAGGTAATTTTGTAAAGAAGATATTATTAAGATTGATTTGATGGAGAGAGTGACTACTAATCACTATCATCCTCTCTCTCTTCAACACCTTCTTTATTAGAACATCAGTATTACATCTCCATTAACCCTCCAACCCTCCATTATTATCTTCTCTCCACACATACAAAATCAGTAAATCGATCATCATTAATGAGATGGAAACCAATATTTCACCCCCACGTTCACATTTAACACATTCTGATCATGAAAGTTCACATTCCCAAGATGGATCTCCTACAACTATGTTTCCTAATAACTTTGTCTCCATCGTTGATGATGAACATTTGTCCGATGGTAAGTTTTAATATGTGTCATGAACATATGTTGTCGTTTTTAGTTTTTTTTATGCTGGATTTTTGTTGTTGATGATATACATAAGTTGTCTTTTTTAGTTTTTTTTTATCCATGTTGTTGTTTTATGATGAATATATGTTTTTTGTTTTGGTGCGCAAATTATAGATGACAACTATGGATTTGAGGGATGGGCCCCTGCAAAGGTATCAGGGAGCTTTGATGGTGGATGTGGAGGTATAGTGTTATCATTTTTTTTTTGTTTCTGCTTGTAAATGTTTGTTCAAAACTTATAGTGAAGTTCCTTTTTTTTTTGTCCAGAGGCAAGTGATGGTTCATCATCAAAGTCAACTTTTATTGGACAACTATCGCCAACTGATGCTGGTGATCATGGTATGTATTTCTGTGGTTTTTTGTGTATTTTTAACATATGTATTTTATGCTTTTTTTGGAACATGCATTTGATGCGACGAAATTCATCCGTATTTTTTGAATTTATATAACCCATGCATATCGTGATTTAGATTGTTGTTTTCATTTTTGGTCAGGCAATGACTCAGATTCTCCTGCATATTATGTGTTTGCAAGCCCAAATGGGACCCAATTTTGGATCCCCAATGTTAGGCAAACGTTGCTTCCTGTTGTTGGCCAAGAATTTAACTCTCTTGAGTCGGCTCTGTCTATGTACACAGACTACGCTGACGAAGCAGGTTTTTGTGTTAAAAAAGGTCAAACCAAGATGTGGCATGGTATCCCCACACATAGGTATCTCCGTTGTTCAAGATATGGAAAACCCCAGCCTAAAAAAACCTTTGACACATTAGATGACACGTCCATTAAGCCCAGGAAGACTTCATTCACATGTTGCAATTGTAAAGCTCACTTGTTGCTTACCATTAGCGGTGATGGGTCTACCTATAAAGTAAAAACTTTCAATGACATACATAACCATGAGCTTTGGGAGAAACATGATCGTGATCTAACAAAGGCTTCCAGGAAACTTTCGTTCTCAACAAAGCAATTTATCCATAATATGAGCCTAAACCGGATAGGACCAGTGAGAGCACACAGGTGTCTTGTTGCAATGAAAGGTGGGCACCACAATGTCAATGGGACTGCTGTTGACTTCAAAAATTTTAGTCAACAGCTCCGAATTTACATTGGTGAGCGGGACTCACAACTACTCCTCGACCGTCTGCGTGATCGTTTTGACATGTTGCCGGACTTCTTTTATGACTTTGTTGTTTCGGATGGTAAACTACAATCTGTTTTCTGGGCGGATGAGATATCCAAGCTGAATTACAAAGCATTTGGTGATGTCCTTGCGTTTGATGCGACCTACCATACAAACAAGTAAATTACTCTACCATTTTCTTTAATTACATACATATGTAAGAGGATGGTATGTACAGAGATAACATAAGTTATTGTACCCTTTTTTTTTGTTTGAGACAGGTACAACATGATTTTTATACCGTTCACTGGTGTAGACCACCATAGGCAGTGTGTTACGTTCGGAGCTGGTTTGATCATCAACGAGACGATTGAATCATATGTGTGGTTGCTAGGATCCTTCTTAAAAGCACATGGTTCACAACCTTTGTTAGTGTTAAGCGACCAGGACCCAGCCATGTTACAAGCTGTTCCACAAGTGTTCACTGAATCTCGTCACAGGCTTTGTATGTGGCACATAATGAAAAAGCTGCCAACAAAGGTTTTTCAGCTTCTGCTTTTTTATACTTTGGTGGCAAAGTTTTATATCAACTAATTTTTTTGTGTTATTTGTGTTTTATACCCAGATATCTGGCGATCTTCTGACAAACACAGATGTCAGGGCAACCATTCATCGTTTGGTGTGGAGTGTTTACATGAAACCAGCAACGTTTGAGACCCGCTGGCAGGAGATGATAGACAGGTTCGGACTAGCTGATAACCAGTGGCTTAAGGATATGTTTGCAATGAAGGAGTTATGGGTTCCGGCGTATTTTAGGGAGATCCCAATGAGTTGCCTAATGAAAACAACGTCTCGGAGCGAAAGTTCAAACGCGTCATTCAAGATCAATTCCACTAGCGCTAACACACTTGTACAATTCATGCTGTGTTTTGAAGCGAGACTTGACAGTCAACGGTATCGCCAACGTGTTGCGGAGTACCAAACCTCATCCACTGTTTTTGTGGCGACGACTGATCTACCAATCGAAAAACATGCGTTCGGGTTGTACACACATGCCGTGTTTCAAGATGTTAAAAAGGAAATAACCAAAGGGAAGTTTTCATGCTACATATCTAATACTGAAGTAGAAGGCGACACATTTGTCTTTCATGTCACGCAATATGATCGTCGTCGGGATGTTAGCGATGTTTACCAGGTATATGTAGCAGATCTCCCCTCTTTATGTTAATTTTTTGGTAATTTCATAGCATTGTTAACATATGCTAATTTCAACCTAACACAGGTTAAATATGATCCAGCGGACCATACAGCGGACTGTTCATGCAGGGCCTTTATACGCATTGGTTATTTATGTCGTCATGCCTTCTGTGTTTACATGGTCAATAAGGTAGATCGGATCCCACCAAAGTATGTGGCTGAGAGGTGGTTGCGTGATGTTCTACCCAAAAAGGTGTTCTCAATATCCAGCCGTTATGGTGTTGACACTCACCCGGGATCCATACTCAGGAATGAAATATTAGAACTAGTGACTGAATGTGTTGATGTGGCGCGTAGTGATGAAGATGTGCTGGCAAACATAGTTGAACAACTGAAAGCAATGAAGATAAATTTGTTATCGGGGGGGTCTACGACTGTTCAGCCGAGTAATGATGCCGAGGTGGAAGATATAATTGGTCAATCACTTGAATGTGAGGTTGTGGTAGCCAACCCGGACGTGGCACGTAACAAGGGATGCGGGAAAAATCGTAGGATAAGTGGCCCCGGTGAGAATGCAACCACAAAACGACCAAAGATCCCCAAAGCACCACGTTTATGCAACAAGTGTAAGCTTTATGTCACTGACCACGATTCGAGGAACTGTGAGAAGGTTTCAGCGATGAAGAAGGCAAAGGAAGGCGCTAAAGAAGCCGCGCGACACGCGTAGGCGGGCTGCGTGAAGGTTTAAGCTACTCTACTTTTTGGACCATGTTATGTACTGGTAACATTAATAGGTAGTAACTTAAAAACATTGTTATGTGTGTAACATGGTTATGGTGGTCGTTAGCTAGTATGGTTGTGATAAAATATCAGTATCATGTATGGTTTGGTAAAACTGCTAAGTGCCCTTATTTTTGTATTAATATGATATAATATAATTTAATGGGCCAATTTTGGTAAAGTGTTTGTGGGTTTTTAGTGTTCATAGTCTTCTTCATATGCTAGCGACATGCGCACAAGTGGTTGGTCGTTGGCATTTTAATATTGCTGACGGTTACGCAACGGAAAAAAAACACAACATAACATGTGTTAAGTTTATCATAACATGTATTATTTATGAAAAACCTTTTCTGGTTTCTCAACAATTTTTTCTCCCTGAGTTTCTATGTTTTGTAGTAGGATTGGTTTGTTTCATAGATATGCACTGTTATAATTGGCTTGTAAGTCGGCTTCGAAAAAGACATACGTAATGGAGATCTATGTTACTTAATATGTTAGCGACATATTAAGAATACTTGGTCGGCATGGTCAACATTTTTTAGTTTTTTTATTGACGTTTGTTCACCGAAAAAAAGTTTTAAGTTAACAAAACACAAACATACGTTACCAAAAATACATGCATATGTTAACAAGGTCATATACGTCAGCATACCCATAAGTTTGTTATCATGTTAGCGACATGCGCATAGTACTTAGTCGGCAGATTTAATAATAAAAGACAAGAATACATGCATATGTTAACAATGTAAATTTGTTGTTTAACATTGCGATGAAAAAAAAACAACATAACATGTGTTAATATAACCATTTTTGTTGTTTTAGCGAGTCTTTTTTTAAGTTTTTTATGTGGCTTAATATGTCAGCTACATGCGCAGGGAAACTTAACAAAAGAAACAGACATAACATGTGTTAAGTTTGTCATAACATGTGTTATTTTAAGGGGGTCTACCCGATAAAAAGACACACATACATTCTAGGTAATGTTTTAGCTTTTTTTAAAAACCAAAACATGTGAGTTTTGCATCTAATCACAATGCATATGTTAACAAAACACAAACATACGTTACCAAATATACATGCATATGTTAACAAGGCCATATACGTCAGCCTACCCATAAGTTCTTTATCATGTTAGCGACATGCGCATAGTACTTGGTCGGCAGACTTATTGTTGTTGTTTAACATTGTGCACTGAAAAAAAAATAACATAACATGTGTTAATATAACCATGTTTGTTGTTTTTGCGAGTCTTTTTTAAGTTTTTTAAGGGGGTATATGCGACAAAAAGACATATACATTTTTATAGGTAACTAAAACATGAGCCTTTGTAAAAAACCAAACATGTGAGATTTGCATCTAATCACAATGCATATGTTAACAAAACACAAACATAAGTTACCAAAAATACAGGCATGGATCCAACAAGGCCATATACGTCAGCCTACCCATAAGTTTGTTATCAGGTTACTAATACATATGTCCCCAAACCTAAACAAGTTATGCACATGTTACCAAAAAAACCCAGATACGTCTAGGTAAAATGTTTTAGGTTTCCTAACATAAGTTTACCTACTACAAAAGATACGCCTTACAAGGCCAAAATAAACATACGCCACACCGCCACAACAGTCCACTTCACAATTGCAAAACCCTCGACTTCAATGTGTTAGCGGCTGAACACAGAATATGGGCCGCAAACTTAATGCGCAACTTCTTCACAGCACTTTCTTTCTGTTTGTGGTGCACACCGAACTTGCAATCAAATGGGACATGCACCCCTAAGTACTTCTCCATGTGCCGCATTAAGTAAACACCACAGTCTGTCCCATTCCCTGTTGTAGCCCAGGCAATGTCCACTTTCTGTATTACCGCATTAGCCACTGCACCTGCCTTTGGGTGGTTGATCTCCTCAAGGTATTTCACAAACATATGCTTCTGGATGATCATGGAAAAATATATAAAATATGGGTTAATAAGTTGTGCAGGATAGCAATTTTTTTTTGTAGTTAAACTGTAATAATAATGCTTACATATTTGTGCGGCACGTCCAACGCGTGAAAGTCGCCGCCATCCCGGAATCCGCGTCTGTCCCTCTTCTTGTCGTTGTCAATCAGGAATATCCCCACATTTTTTAGCTCAAAAACTAGAAGATAAAAGTGGTTTTTTTCAAGTATGGGGAATAAGACAATGTCAAATTTCTTGAAATCAGGGTTCTTTTGATGCAAAGGCAAGGCGGCTCTCATGTTAGCAGCAAACTTGCTCATCCTCATCACCTCGTCACAGTCTTTATTGTAAAGCATCCATGGAAACTAAGTTGGCAGAAAGTTTTTGTTAGTAACTACATGTGATGTTTTGGATGCTAGTTACAGTGAGGGCATTTGTTTCTACTTACCACTGCTTTTGTCCCGACAAAGAGTCGCAAATAATTTTCATCTGACTTGAGTGTCTCTTCATAGTTCAAGACGTCAGCCCAACAATCGATCACACCGTCCGACACGTGCATACCTGGCCTCAGAGTCTTTATCATAGCACGAGTTGCCTCTACATTACTAGTGCTTCTAAACAGGACCTCACTGCATGCATGGGGTAGTCGCATTTAACAGATGAAAATAACATAAGTTAATTGCTTCAATTAACATAAGTTAAGAAGTTCGTGGTTGGCATTTTTACAAATAACACTCACCTAGCAAGTGGGTCATTAGCAATCTCCTTGGTAACACTCTCTTTGTCGACCGGTTTGCCTCTGTCCCTCCTATTAATGGAAAAAAAGACAGTATGTAATGTATGGACGAAAAATACAATTTCTGATGGACAATTTTATAACTTACAAATTAGCCTCAGCTACTTGCTTTACCACGGAGGCCCCACTTAGCTGGAACTGCACGTTTTCATCCCTGAAAATGTACCTCCATACTGCGTCATCATCCTTGGTAACCCCAACTTCCAGATCCACACCCCTAATCATGAACGGGGACTTATGAACGTACGTCACACTTCGATCGCGGCACGGATTTCGCTTTCCTTTTTTGTTATACACATGTTAACAAGTTTACATAACACAAGTTAGCATAATTATTAACACAGGTTAGAGAACCACTAACATATGTTTTTTACCAGTACAATAAAACAATAAGGTGCTATCATTTTTACCTTTATCCAACGCTGCTATCATTTTCTGACGTTGGGCCAACGTCAGATTATCATCATCATTCATGTCATTGGCCAACGTATTCGCTGCACCAGCATATGCATAGACATTGACATGTCCTGTAGTTGCGTCATACGAGGTCACCGGCAATATCATGGGTATTCTTAGTGGCGTTTGAATTTTCCCCACATCCGGTTCAGCCCCTAGGTTTTCAACCAGATAGGTTAGTAAACACCAAATGCAAGTTCCAGCAGCGTAATTCAAACAAAAACATACATTTTTCAGAAGATAGGATGATGCATACCTGTGTTATCAGCCGCAAGTTTAGTCCCCTCTACACCAGTTGGCCCTTGGGGTGTTCCTGTCCAATTAACATATGACAACAGACACAAGTTAAGCATGCAGTTTCAGCGTTTCTTATCTGTTATCCAGAGTAAAAATTCCAAGGATGATGCATACCTGTGTTATCAGCCGCAAGTTTAGTCCCCTCTACACCAGTTGGCCCTTGGGCTGTTCCTGTCCAATTAACATATGACAACAGACACAAGTTAAGCATGCAGTTTCAGGGTTTCTTATCTGTTATCCAGAGTAAAAATTCCAAACTTACCCGGTAGATCATTTGCAACCTCATCAAGCTGTGTCAAGCCAACACTGAAACTAGGCCCATCATAGTTTTCGAGGCATGCAACACAGTCAGGCACGACTGTCTGTGTTGCATGTTGTTTTACCTTCTGCTGTAGTGCTTTCAGGACATCCTCTCGTGTTGACACTGGTAAACATGCTGAAAAAGCTTCCCCCTGCGACTGATTCAAGTTATCTACAACATCCTGCTGCGCCGCTTTTGGTAAAGTTGTAGTACTCTTCTCATGTAGCTGACTCTTACCCCCGGGTGAAACACCTTTATCCACCATGTCATCCTCATTCACGCCTAGCAGCCACAATTAGTATTATTAGCACATGTTAGATAAAACTCGAATTAACATACGCCAACACACACATGTAACACACTCACCGATTGTAGTCTGTGTTGCTCGTTCATCCTCCAGCCCCACTTGACACTCATTTACAGTTTCACCAGCCGTAGTTGTTCCAGCGACGCGTTCACCCTCAGTGCCTATACATATGTTAGCATGTTTTTTACCCGTGTTAGTATGCCAAAGGCGATGGGCAAAGTACGCAATGGTATCCCCTAACCTGATTCAGCTGGCACAACTCCCTCTCTATTCACCATGTCATCCTCATTCACGCCTAGCAGCCACAATTAGTATTAGCACATGTTAGATAAAACTGGAATTAACATACGCCAACACACACAAACTCACCGATTGTATTCTGTGTTGCTCGTTCATCCTCCAGCCCCACTTGACACTCATTTCCAGTTTCACCAGCCGTAGTTGTTCCAGCGATGCGTTCACCCTCGGTGCCTATACATATGTTAGCATGTTTTTTACCCGTGTTAGTATGACAAAGGCGATGAGCAAAGTACGCAATGGTATCCTCCTAACCTGATTCAGCTGGCACAACTCCCTCTGTATTCAATCTGGATCTAATTGTTGCCTTGCGCATGACTGCAGTTGGTTTTGGAATTGCAGTTGTCAAAGCTTTTGCTATCCCATCAACGACATCATTGGTGTTAATGCTGGTATTACCTTTATTCGGAACCACATTGGCAACTGCGAATAACGTGTTTCAAGTTAATACGAAAATTCTCATATATACCTATATACTATTATTAACACAGGTTAGAGAAGCAGTAACACATGACAACAGACCAATATACTATTATGTTTTAGTTTAATAGTCATACCATCAGATTCTGTCTCATCTACTTCCAATAGGTTGGAAATCGCGGTTCGCTTGTCTTCTTCATGCAGCTTCTTCCGATATTGGCTTAACACCGGACTTGTAACGACTAAACCATCATCTGTAACATGTTCGAAATCATTCTGACTGTTTTTTACATCCGGAGATTGCTCGCCCTCATTAGTAACCAACTTTGAACTATCTGCACAAGGTTGGTACAAAAAATAATTACATTAGACGTCGCATACATAGCACTCAAAGTGACCCATTATGATTTAATACAACACTTGATTACCTGAAGCAATAGCGACTTCTCCCTCATCTGGTAGATCATGATGCTCAGACAAGTTTACTGTCGGCACCACTGTATCAGCTTGGGTTGCAGCGTCCGTAACAACTGTGCGCTTGCTATTCACAGTAATCACTGACTCCACCATGTTATCCACCAAACTTTCATACTTAGCCTTCACAGTAATCACCGATTCCATTTCAGGATACTCACTGTATAGCCTACACAGAGATGTTTCAATGCGTTTTTTGTTCCTCAGAATCATATCAACCAAGTTATTGACAGCCAGAACCTTTTCCTGTACAAGTGGTGAGGTTAACTGTCATCATCAAAACAACCAAGATAACAAGTTACGTAGCAATAGCATACCTGTACACTTGCCTCCCCAGCCCCATCTTTTATATTATCAGTTGATGTCAACGCTTTCAGTTTCCCCTTTCCAAACCCGCCAGTTTGTATCTCTATTTTCTCTCTATCCTTCAGCCGTTGAAAGGTCCAAAACATCATCGGGTAAACAGACGTATCTACAACAATCCCTTTGCAACAAACACTATCAACATATGCAAGCTGCAAATTAACACAGGTATGGCAAATTATTAACACAAGTTAGTAAAACTATAACACAGGTTATTAATACAGTTCATTCACTAAGCAGGCACATACCGTCAACAATGTAAGTGGACCAGTAAAAGGTGGCTCTAGGCTATCTCGTTTCCACCCGTCCTTACAACATTTTAGTCTATCAACTATAACACTGCACCAATCCAGGGAGGAAAAGTCCATATCATCTGTAATATATTCCAATATAGTTTCTTGCAAAGTCCCTTGCTTATGGCAAATAACCATAACTGAATAGAAACACATCAAGAAGTCCATCCGAAAATCAAAATTATCATCCCCATTAGAATGGTTCTCTATCATGTCAACCATTTGTTTTGGAGAAATAAATTTGCCCGGCGGGTACCTTTTTCTCCAACTATCCACCCCTTCAGCATACTCATCTAACTGTGGAACCTTATGCCACGACTTGGGGCCCATTGGGATGCCCAGAAGCTGATGGACCACATGTTTATCAATATGAATTTTACCAGATGGTATAACAATCTCCAAAGTTTTTGGGTTAAAGTTATCAACGACATAGTGGGCCAACTTTGCTGGAACACCTTCCATCCTCAAACTAAGTAACCTGCCAAAACCCATTTCTTTCACAGCCGTGCGTTGTTCGTCACTTAAAATGCTAATACACCTCGCGAATTGTGTGGGTGTTGATCTCGTACGTATTCCCAGCCATTCATTCTTCTTGGCCCGTTTCCTCACCCTTCCTGGCTCTAGCCTTTCGTCTTTCTCCTTTTTGTCTCTTTTCCGTTTGGTAGTCTTAACATCTTTGGTATCCCGTTTCTTTGGTCGTTTTGCGACTGTTTTCACTGAACTATCAATCTGCCCCGCTCTCGAGCGTGTGACCCTAACCGACACAACTGAATCAACCACATTTTCTGCCACAGCCTTGCCTGTTGGACATGTGACAGATCCATTAGCGACCAATATGGATATATATAATTAACAAGTTCCAAATATATGATTAACAAGTTCCAACTATCAATCTGCTCACCTTTCTGCTTCGTTCTCCGTTCATCGTGGTTGCCTGTAAAAAAACATATAACACATGTTACCAAAAAGACAAAAGAAATCTAAACATATGTTATGAGTAGCAATTACGGTTGTGTCCGAGTCATTACCTCTACGATTCCTTTTAAACCGAACTACGGGTGTACCCGAGTCAGAGTCTACAAACAAACGAAACACAATGTACAAGATTTTAGGATACTAGATAAGATACAATGTATGACTAAGGTATGTCTAATGCTTAACCTTTTTGCTTCGTTTGCTCTCCACCACAGTCGTCGGGCCTGTCAGTGTGTTTATCTGCCCAAAAACAATAACACAGGTTACCAACAAGGTAAAAGAAGACTAAACATATGTTATGAGTAGCAATTTTAGATAATTTCCACCATTACCTATACGATTCTTTCTCTTCTTTTTCAAGTGAATTATGGGTGTATCCGAGTCATAGTCTACACAAAATGAAACACAATGTACAACATTTTAAAATATTATACAATAATACTTCGTCTAATATCAGAGGGATTCAGTTTTAGCACATACCTAGGGCACGCTTCGCATCTCCAAAGCTTTCACTTTTGGTGTCATCTAATTCTTCCTTTTGGCTCGTGGGGTCATCTGATAGAATAACTACACTCTTGGGGGTTTTTTGCTTTTTCTTATGCCTGTAACAACAATAACAAAGAATGGTTATCGCTTTATATGTAATACCCAATAACTAAACCTCCCTGTACCCTCTATAACAAAACCCAAAATCATGTAATATTCTTTATAACAACAAAAACAACTGTTACCCCTTACAACAAGTATAACCCAAAGTCCATTATCATCATATACATAAAGCCAATCACTAAAAACTCTGTTTTTAAAAACCTAAAACAAAAACCCCCAAATCATTTTCTGTGTAAAAAACATAATAGAAACCCATACCTTTTAACAACAAAAACCATTGTTACCCCTTACAACAAGTATAAACTAAAGTCCATGATCATCATATACATAAAACCAACAATTTTTTTATGCAAAAAAAAACTCTGTTTTTAAAACCTAAAACAAAACCCCCAAAATCGTTTTTATAATCATATACATAGAAACCCATACCTTTTAGAAGAACGATCTCGTTTCCTGTGTGTACTTCTAGACCCGATGCTCCACATGAATGATCGCATATTGTAATGTTGTTGTTGTCACTGTGCTCGTCTTCTTTGTTATGATATAGATTATCGCCTTCTTTAGAGAGAGAGAGATGGGTAGTGTTATTTTTGAATTTGGGTATTGTGTAGTATGATGATGACGGTTTTGTTAATAGAAGAAAGAAGAGAGAGTAGATGACATGACTGCATGGCAGAAGTTCATATATCAATGCAAAGCAAAATACCCTCTTTACCCTTATTCCCTTATAATATAATAAAAGAGGTCTTGATTGTATCAATTGGTGGGACCATGGCTCACAACCATTGATCATGCTTGATCAATGGTTGTAATAGAGTTTCTTGAGTTTACTCAAAAAGATAGGGTTTTCTATATAACCTTACCCTATATATATATATATATATATATATATATATATAGGGGAAAGTTAATTTGAGAACACCTATATTTCGTGCGAACCGTGAGAACGGCATCTAAAACCATTCAAATTCAAAATTTCTTTTTACATTTATCTTTATTACTGAAATACAATCCCAAAAACACAATTTACGCGTTAAAATTCAAACGTATACGAAAAAAAAATTGTTTTTACACATGTGTAAATTTACTGTTTATACATGTGTAAACTGTTTCATTTACACATGTGTAAAAAGTTAATTTGAAAGTGTTTTTGCAAGAAAAGATGAATTATTTGAAAAGAACATTCATTTATTAATGTTGTATTTTGATTATAATGAGGTTTGTATGAAAAAAATTTGATTTTGATTGATTTTTTTACTTGTTCTCACGGTTCTCACAATATTTAGCGTTCTCAAGATAACCCTCCCCTATATATATTAGTGATATCATGTTATATTTTAATAGGGTGGATTCAATAAAACCACCCAAAAAAAATTAAAATATGGGTTGTCAATATAGTAAGAATCACGCAATGATAAGTTTTTTTTATAAAATGGAATATATGTTGAACTATCTGCTGAAAACCTGAAAACCTGAAAACACAGAAAAACAAGTCGCAAGAGTATAATAAGTTGGTGAAACTGTAATAGTATAATGTATTCAACATTGAATATACAACATGTTCAACACATTTCACATGGTTGTATTATGGTAAATAAGTAATAGATTTATAATTTTGTGTTAGATTTTTTTGTATATTTTGTTTGTTATCTTCACTTAATATAATTTTGATATTTTCTATATGATTAGGTTTAGATGGTGAAAAAGAAAACGTCTATGCGAAAATTTGTATGGATGTGACACTTGTACCATTGTCATCGCACAAATAAAAAAAAATTGGTGTTACTCTCAATTTATGCTTTTGTATAGGTTCCTTAGAAAACTCCACCTTATTGTAGCTATTAGTTAACGGAGGTTACGATCAAGTACAAAGCAAAAAAAAAATTAAAAAGTAATAGGAAGGGTGTCAAACAAAGTCTGATTGAACTCATTCAAACGGTATTGGAACCGTTTTACCAAACTCTACGATCTTAATTTTTAGGTTTTCAATTGTTTGGATTTTTAGTTTGTAGTTTTTATAATTTATGTTCTATCATTGTCTCTTTTATGTTGTATTGTGTCTTTTATTTATATTTGTCATTATGTCATTTATGCGATTCATTGTCTTTTTTCCTTGACATTGTGCTATATTTATTGATATTATGTTATATTTTTTGACTTATTGTGTTACCTTTCATGATCAATTATGTTTTTGTATCCTTATCACTCTACTTATTTTTATTAGGCGTGTAGGTTAACTTGAATCTAGTTAATAATATCAAAGCTAATTTCACCCAATCATCAACGAACAACTCCAGCTCACCAACCTATCACAATCTCCAAATATGTTAGAACAAGACAAACACAAAAACCATACAAAAGCCGTCCAACCACAAATGCACAAAGAATATACTTTCCACACCAAGAAAAGAAGGCGGACCTTCCATCACAAACTCAATAGAATTCAGCCGAATGGCCGCCTAAAAACATTGAAATAAACTCATCTTCCCATCATTTTCAAACCCAAAAAACACATCTCCAAATGCCCCAAATCAATCATAAATTGCATCACAACAACTTCCACCTTTCAATCACACTACAACCCCCAAAACACCCTTTAAAACCACCTTAGAATGATGGACAAACCATCGAAAACCGCGTCTAACAAACACGAGCTTAGGTACCACCATTTTAGCCACGACCATTCACTAGACTACACCAAGTTACACCCGCACACGGACGCCATTTGTTCGGGTTGTAGACAACCCATATCACCGGGTAAATTCTACTACCGATGCAAATTATGCGGGTTCTACCTTCATCAAATATGCTTCAACATGCCCGAAAATGTTACACATCCATCCGACCCGAATCATAATCTCACACTCGAAACATTTCCTACAACTTCTAAAGTTCCCATTAGTTGCAAAAGTTGTGAAAACCCTATAAAGGGTTTTTACTATAAGTGTTCCAAATGTGTACATTATTATCATACGTTATGTTTAGCTGCCCCTTTGTCAATGAAAACCCCTTTGCATCGACACTCGCTTAATATCGAGTTTGTGCCTGTTTATGATTTCCAATGTGATTTATGCGATAAGCCGAGTTATAGTGGATGGGTATACCATTGTAACTTATGTGAGTTCGATGCACATCTTTCATGTGTTCTTACTAATAAAGGGATGTCGTCGATGCAACCGTCTAATGAACCATCTAATGAACCACAGGCTAGTCCTGTGACTACGGGTTTAGAGAAGGGTAACCAAAGACAAGATGAGTTGATGGAGTTGATAATGAGGAGTGCTAATGTACCACAGAATTCAGATCATTCCATGCAAAGTTTTCAGCTCAGTGAGGCGTGTTTTTCGATCGATTTTCAGAACTCTTTGATAGGGAATGATGGTGGTAAGATGCAGCCGGGTCGGGTGAGTGGTATACCTGAAGAAAAGAGGTTGTATGGGATTGTGGATGATAGTGAAGCTTTTGAAGAAGAGTCTAAGAGGTCTGAGAAAGGTAGGGGGTCGAGTTATGGTCGAAAATCGACGTCGGTTTCGTCGAGTGTGATCGGGTCTCATATTTGGACGGAGTTGGAGCAGGCTACGGAGAAAAGGAACTCAAAGGCCGGGGACAGAGGAGCTGAATTGATCAATGTAAGTCATGAGACGTAGGGGCTGTTTGGTTGATTAAGTGTTGAATCATTAAGAGGTCTGAATGGTTATGAGGTCTGAATCGTTAAGCGTTGAATCGTTAAGTTGGACCTCTTAGTGGTTAGTTTTCTTGCCCCACGTTGGTAGGGGGGCCTCATTAAGGTTCAGCCTAGTTCAGTTCTTAATAGTTCAGTGCTTAATGGTTCAGCAACATCCTAAATCTTAATGATTCAGACTTAACCATTCCATTCAGAAGCTGAAACAAACGCCCTGAATGCTGAATCATTCAGCGCTGAATGGTTAAGAGCCTCATTAAGAGGCTACCAAACAGCCCTGTAGTGTGTAAAGACGCTTGATTATCTGAGCTTGAGGGTCGTGAGTTGTGAGTCTAAACGAGCATATTATATATACATATTTTATTTAATTCATAATTCGTTTACATATTTTTTTTATAAATAAGTAAATAACAGTACGTAGTATATACTCTACATGTTATAATCAAATACAAATAGTTTTAATATATATAATAAATGGAGAGAACTACACGGATAGTCCTTGTGGTTTATACGTTGTAACATGTTAAGGTACTAACTTTTTTTTTTTAACTTCTTAAGGTCCTATAGTTTACATTTGGTAACATGTTGATGTATTAACATTAACTGTCGTTAAAAACTAACAGATTCCGTTAAAAAGTTAAGGTTGAGGGACTAAATTTGCCAAATTGTGAAAGTTTTAAAAAAATTTTCTTCCCCACCCACCACCACCGCCACCCACCATCGCTGCCATCCAACGCCACCGCCGCCACCTAGCATCGTCGCTACCGCCACTCACCACCTTCACCCTCCCACCCACCGCCTCTGCCACCCGCCGTCACCCACCACCGCCGACATCCAATACCACCCAACACCACCGTCACCATCTAAAATAGAATATGCATCACCACTTTTACAGTAAATAATTCAATTCTAATTAGTTTTTTAAAAGGCGACAACTAAATTCAGTTAATGACAACACTTGCCTATGCAATTAAGGTCAACTCTATCGTCCTATGGTAGCACATAAACAAAGAAAAAATAAACAAAAAACAACTATGTGAGGCGTAAGGTTTAGATGGGGGTCATATATTGCACACATACGGATCAATCTAGTCGAAGGAGAAATAAATTTTATCAATCAATTAAAGATTGTACCATACTGATACTGCATAGATCATAAATCATTTTGTTTTAATAGAAACTTAAATTCAATCAAACAAAGGAAGGTTTCATCCTATTGATTCTATACACTCTCAATTCCAATTAACAAATTAACTTTTCAATAATATTGACAGATTAAGAAAAAAAAAATTACAAACTTCGGACGATAAGCGTTTTGGGTCAAGCTGAGCTGGGTTGTACCAAGATTACCCAGTTTGACCTATTACCCGATCCACCCATATTGCCACTTTTGTAAGTAACGGTTAGTAACATACCTGCCGGCCAATAGGTCTAGTGTTGTGCAAAAATAAGGAAAATGGATAGAAATAATCCCTTCGATATTCCAACGACTTCAAAAAAGCATCATCGATGATATTGATACCACCATTAACTCCACCTGCTACTCTTTTACGGTTTAATACTTGACTCATATACGATTGATTCGGTTGCAGCTGCTTAACAGTCTTCACTGCCATATGCCTGGATGATATACTAAAAGATTAAGAATATAAAAATTGTATAAGATGGTGACGGTGGTGTTGGGTGGTATTGGATCTCGGCGGTGGTGGGTGACGGCGGGTGGCAGCGGCGGTGGGTGGGTGGGTGAAGGTGGTGAGTGGCGGTAGCGACGATGCTGGGTGGCGGCGGTGGCGTTGGATGGCAGCGATGGTGGGTGGCGGTGGTGGTGGGTGGGGAAGAAAAAAAATTTAAAACTTTCACAATTTGGCAAATTTAGTCCCTCAACCTTAACTTTTTAACGGAATCTGTTAGTTTTTAACGGCAGTTAATGTTAATACCTCAACATGTTACCAAATGTAAACCATAGGACCTTAAGAAGTTAAAAAAAAAAAAAAAAGTTAGTACCTTAACATGTTACAATGTATAAACCACAGGGACTATCCGTGTAGTTCTCTCTAATAAATGAGGCGGTATTAGCTGAGCTTAACTTGAAAAAGAAACCGAGCTTGGGCTTTAAAACTAGAGCTTGAAACGAACCAAACTTAGACTAGAGCACCTGAAGGTTAAAAGGCCAAGCTTAGACTTGACTCAGCTTGACTCGTCTACACCCATATTTAGACATGAGAGTTGCTAATTCTTTTCTTTTACTTTTTTATAAAGAATCAACATAATATATTTGTATTATTATTATTATAGTAAATAAACTAAAACATATTATTGTTCTTGTGTTTTTCAGAGCCAGAGGAGACCCAGTTCAAGATTCATGTGCTGTTTCAGCATGGGGAGGATTATATCCTGACGCCGAAGGATTTAATTTGGTGATATTTGTACAATGTTTTCAAGTCTTTTTCTACATTACGTGAGTTTATATATATCGTTTTTTTATATAAATAAATGTTCATTAGTTTGTTTGTATCCAAATATTGATGCAGTACAGAATAAAAAAGTACAGGTAGAATATAAATTATATACTTCCCATATTTATTTTCATAAAACAGTTTTGTATTGAGTGCCCTATATAATTTAGTTATGAAGTATGTTTAATGTAGTTTCATTTCAGGTTTAATATAATTCATTTTGAAAAATAACACTGTTATAGATAAAAAAGAATAAAATTTTCTTTACTAAAACATATTGAAATTTAAGAACTTGTTTAATTAGAACTGTTGTATTATAAAATTTTGATTGTCAAAATGTGTTCTGCTTTTTGCAATTATTTTTGTGTTTTAAATGTTTAGTAACCCAATTTGAATCTAATCGAGGTAATACTTGGTTTTGTTCAATTTCAATATCTCTAACGGTTTATCTCACAAGTCACAAATTAAACCAAACTCTCAGACACCTACTTTAAACACCTTTTTGTCCATTTAATTTTCGTTCCTTTTTGTTGTTTCTTCTTTAACTCATTGTTATTAATTATTTTGTAAAAACATAAATAAAAACAAGTCTTTTGGGGGCTGCTTCCCTTTGTTTACTCGTCTAAACCTAGGGGTGTAAATGACGGAGAGTGGCTCGAGAGCTACTCGGGATCGAATCGGTAAAACATTTGAACGAGGCGAGCCTTAGCGAGCCCGAGCTCAAGCCTGAATTATGACTCGTTACGTTATTGAGCTCAAGCTTTACATTTAGATCTAGTCGTAAGCATGTGACCCCATTCCGTTGCGGAACATATGGAGCACTATACTCGTGTAGAAGACCATTTTCAGTGCAGAAGGTTACCATTTCTTGATTCTTGAATTCAGTTTCGTAGTCGCTTCGGATTCTACGAACTTTTAGCTTGTATAAGCTTTCAACTTGAGTAATCATGCTCTACACCAAATTCAGGGTCTCGTATTTTGTTGATAGAAAGAATGTCTAAGAAAATTCCTAATAATCATCAGTAATGACTAAACAGTAGAATTGACCTCCAAAGCTTCTTCTGCTCATAAGACCAAAAAGATACATGTGAAGTCTTTCAAGATTTACCCGAATTGAATTATTGACTTTTAGCATGTGAGATTTCTTGGTCTACTTCCCTGTCTTACAAGATATGCATCGATCATTAATACTAAAAGATTGTTTGGGCACACTAATCGCTAAACCATTTTTTACAAGTTAGTTCATCTTTTGGAAGTGAATGTGTCCCATTCTACGATGTCACGAAAACGACTCTTTTTGGAAGCCTTGGTCAGTAAACAAGTGTGCGTATCAACTTTTGTAGATTGGGCAACACTCATGTCCAACTCATACAGATTTCTCTTCCTCTTCGCCCTTATCAGCACCCATTCATCTAGAATCTTGAATCCTGGTTTTAACATGAAACATTCACTATCATTGAAATGGACAGTAAACTTCTAATCACATATTTGTGATACGTTGTGAAGATTACGCTCAAGCTGCTCAACGTATTGCACTTTATCAAAACTTATTCTTCCATTTGACACTATGCTTTCACCAGTTATATATCCACCTTTATCAACCCGAAATTGACATATCCTCCTTTAATTGGTTTGATATTGTAAGGAAGTGACAATTTTTGGTTCATGTACTCAGAAGCTCCACTGTCAATCACATAACAGCTAAACAGTCCTCCTAGACTCTCCTTTAGTACAAACACTCAAAGTTTTAGTTAGATGTACCAACCTAAGCCTTAGTGGTCTTGGGTTTACCGAACTCATCATTGTAAGTAACCTCAATTTTTTTCCAACATGAAGTTACTTGCAATATTTTAATTGGATCAGGATGAGAAAATGACACAAATGGATCGATGAACCTATTTCAACAACTGTTTTAGTTTTTGGTCTCCAAGTCTGATTCTTTGAAATAGATTTAACATAATGTGATGAATAAGGTGATTGATTAATTGAGTTAACAGTTTTAGCTTTTAAAATCTTTTCAATCTTTTTCTTTTCCTTTTTAACTTGTGGTTTAGCCTTTTTTGGCTTTGTTTTGACACGTTTTGATTGTGTGGACTAGACTGAGGATACACACTGGTCTTCTGTAGTGCAACATGTTGTTTGCCTAGGTTCATGTATTCCTCTCTCATTGCATCCATAATATACTCTCCTATCCTCGAAAGACTGTTTCGAGTATGTCAAGGACCTGGGAATGTGACTAGATGAATAGTCATAACCACGTGGATACTTTTGTCTAAAGAAATTTGAGTTTGACTCATTTTTAAAACTTCTGAGATTGTCAGTTCCATGTGATCTAGTAAAGTGCATTTGATATCTTGGGTGATATGTTCCATTTACCGGTGAATCATCCTCTTATCAAGACGTTTCTTTTTTGAGCTTCTTTGGATCTTTGATTTGAAACATTTTGTTGAACTGACACATTTTGAAAATTCACGTTTTGATGATTTGAGACAGTTTGCCTCTGGGCTTGTGGAGGCCTTGATGGTGAATGTTGACATTAGTTTTTCTCATTTGTTTTAGGTTCATCAAATTTATGTCTGAAGATTTTATCAACTAGATGTGGATCCACAACCCTCATCTGAAAACATTTTGTCAGGTCCAACAAGAGTATACATAATTTATATGCTTAGGTCATTTGGTAAGTTTAAAACTTTATTTGGTTTATCCATGAAAATGTAGTTAGGCTCAGGAATGCTTTCATCCATGATGACCTGTGTCTCAGCTCCATTATCTGAATCAGTATCACATTCCTCAACGACTCCTTAACTTTCTTAACATCCTCATCCTTCTTGGATGTTTCAACACTCACACTAACAGGGTCAACGATCAGTGGAGTAGTAGGTTCAAAGTTTAAAAATTCATTTTCCGTAGGTAAGAAGCTATAATTGTGATCATTTAGTGGAGGGGGACATTTATTATACCCTAAACATGTGGTGTCTTCATTGATTTCCCTCTGATCAAGGATGTGATCCAACACAAACTTGGAATTTTAGTAACTTTCAAGCTTTCTATGTAAAGCCTAATAGTCACACTTTAAAATAGAAAGTTCCTTTTGGCTTTTGTCAAGAAGTTCAATATAGTTATTACTACATCTTGTTAGTTTAAAACAACTTTCTTGAGTTTAGAAGCATCAAAAGTTTAAAGCATTGATTTTATTATTAAAAACCTTTTCATTTTCTTTAAAAAGTTTCAATGATTGTTGTGCTATATCCAAGACCCTGATTAGCTTTTCATTATGCTCCTTATACCTTACTATTAGATTCTAACTCAGCACACTTATCACATGCATATTCAGTAGAAAAAAGTGTAGATAATACATGTGGTAGCCTAGTGATGTAAGCCATTAAACCAAAATGACTTGAGAAATAGCGTCCCTACATAGATTGATAAGAATACTCCTTTGCTGCTTGAACTGAACCAGAAAAAGTGCTTGAGAAAGATTCTCTAGACACGTCTTTGACTAACACTAACTTTCTGACAATCATTTATTGGTTCCAAATGATATATGGGTTAAACTTTGAGTTGGAGTTCTTTACGGAAATGATGCGAGTAAAGGGTGTGACAATCTATTATCAGACCTGGTCAATTTCTTTATGAGAACCAAATCATTTATTGGAACACTTTGAACAAAAAGGATGACAATAACCCTAACGTTTCTTGGATCTGGAACTTTGATGCTAATGACTTATTCTCGTTCAAATTCATATGAAACCATATTAACAGTATGGTCTTACTTATCAATGGAACCCCTTTTTCTCTAGAATTATCATGTGCTATTAAAGGTTAATATCTTGTGTTGGAGAATTTTTGTAATTGTCTTCCGATCCGAACTAAGTTTGTGGATCGTGGGATTGATGTTTCTTCCTTTTTATGTCATGTATATTCGAAGTTAGATGAAACTTTTATCCTTTGTTTGGAGAATGTGAGGTGGAGGCAATGTAAGACTCGAAATTTTTTTTTTTTTTGAAACATATGGATAATACATAAACACCCATTATATATACATACCCATATCGTCTTGTCCAACAACATACCAACAACCTTGGCGACACTAGTTAAATTTACAAAAGACAACGCCCATGTTAACTACCATGTGAATCTTTGACCCATATTCAAAATCATGTACAAAACATTAACAACTTGTTTAAAAGACTCAAAGATCCTATTACTACCATGGTACCCAACCCCAAAAGTACTTGAGCGTGCATGATTCGACCTCCCTTGAGACTTGATCTTCACTCGTGAGCTTTACCTATTAACAATTCAAACAAAGTAAACATTTAGTATGCTAAAACAATATCATCATTTGTCCAAGGAAACCAAGCAATCCATGGAACCATGATAAATCCTTACTTCTACCATTTGACCCGTTAAGGGTACTTCTACCACATTGACACGTTAAGGGTACTTCTACCGTTTTGACTCGTTAAGGGTACTTCTACCATATTGACCCATTAAGGGTGCTTCTACCATATTGACCCATTAAGGGTGCTTCTACCATTTTAAACCACTCTACTAATTTGCACCCTTGTGTAGTCACAAAGGTACTTCATACTACATTCATTCCATCAAGTTCAACCACAACAAGTACATACATAACAATTATGACCAATATATTCATTAAACTAAATAGTTAGTAGTAACCAACTTACCTTTGTCGTGTGCACTTTGTTCTTTGTGACCACTTGAACCTTCAACTTTCACACCTACATAGTGAAGGAATTTCACACTTTAGTTTTTCATACTTTACCCATTACCATTCTTGGTTCAAGGTGAATAAACTAACATAATCTCATAGTTACAACCTCTACCATCATATTTATCATGCATTTCTCACAATTTCACCTATTCTAAAGTGCTAGGCATTTTATCATACAATTGGTGTGCATTTCCATACATTCAAGTGATCATACCATTCTATGATGCAACATCTCCCATTCTTATACTAACATTTAGAATCTACCTTCCTAATCAACAACATTACATAATCAATAGAGTTTTCTTGGTGTTGGGGTCCTGTTTGACTTTTAAAAAGTCAACATGAGACCTTCATTCCAACACCCACTTAACAATTTTCTCAATTCAGCCCTAACACAAACAATTTAACATACAATCTCTTAAATTTTACACTACTACACATAGTAATCATGTTTTCCCAAACCACAAGAATTAATTATCACAACATGATCATGAAATCCTACAATACTACTTCCAACCTTACTAAAACTAGTTCTACAACTTACCAAGAAGATTAATACTACTAGATAGCTATGAATTCATGAACATGCAGGGAATTAAGGGTGTTTTCTTGCTTCAATTTCCAGCTATGGAGAGCCAACTTGGAGAGCTCTCTTGGTCACCCTTCCCCTCTCTCTCTACGTTTCTTTTCTTTTTCCAAGTATCCCCCATTTTTCCCTTCTAACCCCTTAATTATTTACCACTTCAAATCCTTCTAAAACCACCCCTCAAGATGGGTGTTTGCTCATGTTTAACCCCTCCCTATTATCAATTAAGTTTTCACCATTTTGCCCAAGTAATTAACTTGGTAAATTTTATATACATTTGTTAAATGTACAACTACCAATGCCTACTTACAACTAGGGGTACAAACATATACATACATATATATATATATATATATTCACGCATACATACATACTCATACCTACATATATTAATTTCTACCATATCATTACTTAAACGTTTTTGGGGTGTTACAGGCAACGACTTGGAATTCTATTATTAAATGAGTAAACTACCAAAATAGCCCCTGAGGTTTGACCCAAAATGCTTGTTTAGACAGAAAAAGTTTTTTTATCATTGGAACCCCGGTACTTTCATTTTGGTATCATTTTGGCCCATATTTTTAACTCAGTTAGAAAAGTCAGTTAACTTCGGAGGCAATTTTGTCATTTCAGGTAAAAACTTAAAAATCCTATTTTTTTATTTCTCTCTCTCTCTCTGATCTAATCTCCACACTTCTTTATAATCACCCCTATACTTCGTTCACTGGTGACGAGAAGTCGTTTCCAATACTCACCATCTCTGCAGCAATTCATTATCATCACAACCTTTTCACCGTTTCAGTTAATAATAACCAGAAATGGAAACAAGAAAGGTTTGCAGGACTCGCCAACTCGTCAAATCCCTAGTCGCCATTACACAACGACGGTTCCACCCAGAGCCCATCTGCTTCGGTGGAATCATCGTCATTGCTTCTCGTTTAGACAAACCATTACCATTCTCGTCTTCCTTTTCTTTTGATTGTTGGGCTTAAGTGGTTCACGCGCCGGAATAAACGACATCGCCGCCGTGCAGGGTGGAGCTGATGCGGTTACTAGTGATGATGAGCCGTGGTCTTATGACTGTGCTTGGAAAACCCAATATTGTTTTGTTTCGTCATTGATGAATCACTGGTTTGGTTGTTTGTCACTGAGGCCGTTCTATTCGAGTATGTTTCTGTTTTTTAAAGCGTTTATCTTTCATTTTGTTTTGCTCTCTTTATTCTGTGAACAAGATCAAGAGAGCATTTTGATACATTAATGATGTTAGATAGGGGTAAATTTTTATGTAAGCAAATCCTGCTATTGTAATCCATTATTCATGATAAATTAATATGAGTATTTTTTTACAACTTATTGGTTCTTTATTTACAGTTGTCATGTTTGTAAATCACATCAAACGGATTTGTATGAAACTCTTGGTTGCAGAGTTACATTGTATGCTATTGAAAAGATCAGCGTCTATAGGTTTGAATCTTTAAAACGTAACTACGTCGTGTTGAAAGGTATTTTTACTTGTACTCATCACTTGCATAAAACCATTGTCGATTTGGGGCTATTTTAAGTTTTAGGAATTAGGGTTTTTGAAGGAGTTGTGGGAAGAGTGGGATTTTCAGTGGTATAAGTGAAGGAGATGGTTAAAATATGTTTTTTAAATTTTTGACCTGAAATGACAAAAGTGACCCTGAACTTAACTGACTTTTCTAACTGAGTTTTAAAAAATGGGCCCAAATGGCATCCAAATGAAAGTACTGAGGTTCCAGTGATTAAAAAAAAACTTTTTCTGTCTAAACAAGCATTTTGGGCCAAACGTCAGGGGCCATTTCGGCAGTTTACTTATTATTAAATGGTTAGATGTCAAGCCAATTCTGAATTTCTCTTATTCGGGTATTATAGCTTGGAAAGAGAGTCTACTTAATACCAATGGAAACGAAGCTAGTTTATGGGATGGTGAGGACGGGTGGTGGTTATTATGGTGGTTCAGAAATTACGGTGTTTGTAGATGCCCAAAGAAGTTCGATCCCTATTTTTTTATTCGTTAGTTAATTGTTCTTTTCATTGGATCGTAAATAGGAATCACAAGATTTGGGTCGATTGACGCAATGAATCTAAAACCAGCTAAATTTTCAGTAAAATTTGGGCTTTATTTGCTAGCTTGAGTTATGGTCTTTAAAAATAGTAGCTTTATTTAATTGAAGGTTTATTATTTTATATACGTTTTCTATTATTATTTTTTTAGTATATATAATTATTCTTTTAGAAAACATCGTTTTATCATGTAAGAAATATCTTTTTGAAAGAATGCTTAATAAAATAAATTTAAACTAAACATAATTACGGATCCTAAAAACTTTCGACTCTCAAGAAAAAAAAATTCATGGTTGCGTCAACAATTAGAAAGGGGATAAAATGTATATTTTCTTTATATCCAGGAATGAAGAGTTAAAAGATAAAAATGGTGCAATTATATAATATCATGGTTGCGTATTGGTGTATTTGAAGAGCGTGTGACAAGCGTACTTTTTACGACAAACATCTTTTGATAGAGAACATCCTTGGTGAAAGTAGAGTTCTTAGCTGCTTATGGATAAAGAATAGATCTAAATGTTTGGATATAGATCGGAACAAATGGAAAGTGATAGCTTGTTATTGTTATTTACCGGCCTTTGCCAGCTACTTGTTAGCATGGGTGCATGTTTGGCTTGTTCTAATCTAAAGTAGCTGCTAAAAAAAATCTTTTTAATTTCATGGAAATTGGATTTTAACACCCTGAACTATTGACAATTGGCCGCTGACGCACTGAACTACAAAATTGACTAACACCGCACTGTACTTTTAACTTATTGGCCTTTATCACCCTCAGACTAACCATGGTTAATTTTTGCTGACGTGGCATGGTGACGTGTCCATTTTTGCTGACGTGGCAGGTGATGTGTCCATGTCATGTCAACTTATTCCCCATGCCACGTCAGGAAAAATGGACACGTCATCATGCCACGTCAGCAAAAATTAACCATGGTTAGTCTGAGGGTGATACATGTCAATAAGTTAAAAGTACAGTGCGGTGTTGGTCAATTTTGTAGTTCAGTGCGTCAACGGCTAAGTGTCAATAGTTCAGGGTGTTAAAATCCAATTTCCCTTTCATAAAATATGTTTGTGAAATTGGATTTAAATATTACAAACTATTGTTTGTTGGTCGATATGACGATATCACTCCCAACTATCACTTTGACTACCAATACTTTAAACTTTACACTTTGATTTATCACCCCCAAACTAACCAAACACCAACTCTGTTAGCGTTCGTTTCACAGGAATGGAATGGAATTCGAAGGAATTGGAATGTGTATTCGATTTCTTATGTTCGTTACAACAAAAGAAAGAATTGCAATTGAACAACAACATATGGAAGGGAATCCATGTTTCAATTCCATCGAGACTTCATTCTATTTTATGAAACGAACACATCAAAATTCCAAAACAAATTATGGTTCATGCGCGAATTTCAATTCCAAATCCTTTGCAATCTATGAAAACGAACGCTACCTTAGTTTTTCTGATGACATGGCAGTTTTACCTATGTGGCATTCTGATATGGCATTATTTCTTACATTGCATGCTGATATGGCAAAATATTCATACGTGGCATGCTAACATTAGTATGCCACGCCATCTCGTAAAAACGAAAATAAACAAAACATCCAAACAAATGCCGGATCCGAATAACAAGGACAAGAAAACAAAAGCAAAAGATGACAGACAGCACGTAGACGTTGGTCTCCGTTTTTGGCGGTTTATAAAAACAGTCGAACCAGAAACCGAATCCCCTCGACCCAGAACATATTGGTTATTCATAATACCTCTGTTTCCAATCCTTAATCTGACGTGAGTAAGGAAAGAGAGAGAGAGAAACAGGAAAAGAATCCATCAAACTTTTTCTGCTTTCTTTCTCTTCCTTTTCTTCATACCTATTTGCCTTCATTTTATTATGATTATGGGGTATGTTTTTACGTCCATTTTTCCTATATTTCATGTTTTTAATCAAATGGGTTTGTTTTGTTATTGTTATTTGGTTTAAATCAAGATTGGTTTATATATATATGTTTGAATAATAATAATAATAATAATAATATTGTACGTGCAGAAATCTTAATGAGTAACATATTGATAAATAAAAGAGGACACAATGTGTGGTTTCTGCGGCTGCGGTTTCATGATGACGTGCTGGTGTTGTAAAAGGCAAAAGCATAAGGTTGCCGATGGTGATGTCGATGATGATGCCAATGCAAACGATTGTAAAACAGCCCCGCCTCGAGGAGGACCCCAAGGTACCAAAATTCAACTCTCTCCATATATAGTTATATACATTGTCTTATAATGTTATAGGGTTGGGCTTAAATGAGAACTCACATAAGTTGGGAGAACCGTGAGAACTACGACGTAAAATGTGTTTTTCCTTACAATTTCTACTCAATTATGTAAAATGGCTAACTAAGAATTATATAGAAAATGAAAAAAAAAAAAACTACAGTGTCCTTACACCGGTGTAACAAACATTGATGTAAATGTAATTACGTTGAAATGCAACGTAAAACCAATTTACGCCACTTTTGTTATACCCGTGTAAGGACGCTGTAATTTTTCAATTTTTTACGTATTTTTTAGTTAAGCCATCATTACATGCTTGGGAAAAAATTGTAAAAAAAAAATCGTATTTTAGGTCGTAGTTCTCATGGTTCTCTCAACTCGCATGAGTTCTCAAATGATCCGGAATACCATCTATCATTCATGTGGATTGTTGTTAGAAACTAAGGATTATATTTATGGTAAGATGGTAATCTTTCAAGGAATTTTGATGCTAAAAGGGTGATAGAAATGGTTTGTCATGGATGTATTTTTACTTGATCAAATACATAATTGCCATGAAACATAGTTGTGACAATCATGTAGACTGTACGAAAGAGCCGCGGACTGGTGGAGCTGGGACAAGTGGGGCTCCTAAGAAAGTTGCAAAAATTGAAGCACCATCATTGTCATTAGATGAGCTAAACAAGATGACGGATAACTTTGGTTCGGAATCTTTGATTGGAGAAGGCACTTATTGTCGCGTTTTTTATGGGAAGCTAGACACTGGTGAAGAAGTAGTCATAAAGATGCTGGATACGAGCTCTCTATCGAATTCTGAATCTGATTTTAGAGACAAGGTGAATATTTTAGTTTTTATTTTTTATTTTTTTGTGTGTGTGTGTGTTGATGTATATGGTTTTGTATTTGGATGTCTGCAGTTAGCCATGATTTCAAAAATTAAGAGCGAGTATTTTTCGCAACTGCGTGGTTACTGCTTGGAGAAAAAAAACCGGATCTTGGTATATCAATATGCAACCATGGGTTGTTTGCATGACATATTACATGGTAAACACATCATGTAACATGATTTTGCATAATATTATGAAATTTAATGATAATTAACATGGTTTTATGTTAATTAGGGGGAAAGGGTGGTGAAGTTCTCAACTGGGCTCAGAGAGTTAAAATTGCTTATGGTGCTGCAAGAGGTCTTGAATATTTACATGAAAAGGCTCAACCACCAATAGTTCATTGTGATGTAAGGTCAAGCAATGTACTTGTGTTTGATGATTTCGAAGCAAAAATAGCCGACTTCAGCTTGAGCAATTTGTCTTCTGACACCGCAGCTCGGCTGCATTCAACAAGAGTTTTGGAACTTTTGGTTACCACGCTCCTGAGTAAGTCGGGCTGTTAAATAATATTGTTTTTTTGCTCATAATGTTGGTATGTACAGATTAATTTCATCAAAACATTCATATGTTTTTACTCAGATATGCTATGACGGGACAAATAACGCAAAAGAGTGATGTTTACAGTTTTGGGGTTGTTCTTTTAGAACTTTTGACCGGAAGGAAACCTGTGGATCACACATTGCCTAAAGGACAACAGAGTCTTGTTACATGGGTATGTCTTACATGCTTCCCTACTCCCAAGAAGAGTCCACAATTTACATTGAGTTTCAAATTTGTCACTCTAGATGACATTTAATAACACCATTTTAAGTAGAGAATTATGAGATCGTATAAGTACATGTACTTGATGTTTCAAATGTGATACATATGACGGTCATGTAACCGCATGACCTCTCTCTCTACTACTATATGAGGTCAACACTGCAAACAAGTTATTACGCAGTTCTCTACTTAAAGTTGGTTATGTGTTGAATAATTTTGCATACTATTATTGATTCGTAAGTAATTGCAACAGGCAACTCCAAGATTGAGCGAGGATAAAGTAAGACAATGTGTTGATCCCAATTTAAACAACGATTTCCCACCAAAGGCAATTGCTAAGGTCACACTTCATATCTTATTCTCCATTTATATAGTCTCATCGTGTATTTCACACGTTGTAAATGGGACAGCACTCACATTACAGTTGGTGTGTGAAATGCAACCCGTTTACTTATAACAAAACGATTTAGATATTGTTTTCTCTTAAGGGTCAAGTGGGTCAAATCACGATACATAGCTAAAAGGGAATGAGTCAAATGGGTTAGAAGTCACCAGTGTTTTTTAATGCATAGTCTACACAATTTTGTTTAAAGACTCAGATCATGTATTCATAATTAATGGGTTAACTATAAAAGCTAAAATAATGACCAAAAAAGTGTTTTAAACCCATATGAGAAATGATTCAACCTGAACATGTTCAAACCCAGATGAAAAACTATTCAACCTGAACATGTTATTATGCCACCCTATTGTCGCCCTTAATGAAAATGGTCGAAGAACAAACAGAAGCTAAACGTGTTTATAATCATCAGTTGGCAGCGGTTGCAGCACTGTGTGTCCAGTATGAGGCAGATTTCCGGCCAAGTCTGACAATTGTTGTAAAGGCGTTGCAGCCACTTCTCAACTCAAAACCATCAGCCTCGGAGTCTGAACTCTAGTCAATATTTAACCATCAAGCACGACAACAAACCCCTAAAGAACTGCTATTAGATGGTAGATCATACTAAAATTGTCAGTTATACAAGATACATGTATTACTTGTCACTACCTAAACAAGCACAGTCGCATGAGTACAAGCATATTTCAATTGAAATTTTCTTTTGGGTATATATGAGGATCATGGGATAATCAAGAAGCATATAAATCATCCATAAATATTTATCATCTTTGATTCTTCCCAAAGGGCGCAATCAAACAATTGTGAGTTTTCACCTTAAATTTAACCCTTATAAACATTAAATCACAAACTTTGTTGTATGAATTACGAAGTAAACTGCACGATTTTGCAATGAAGAGGTAAAAAGGGGTTAAATAAACCCAAAATCAATATGATCAATAATTTGTAACAGCAAGAACCACACTGAAACAAGAACAAAAAACGAAATGTCATTAAAACTTTTGTATTCAATTCAAACTGGGCTGTATGTAACCAATTTAAATAGTAACAAACAAAAAGTGTCACACATCTTTTCTTCCTCTATTTCCCCCCACCATTGAAACACCTGCTCCATGAGAAAACTTCAACTCACGGGTCATGACTAAGTTAAACTGCTGAAATTATATTTCTATTAAAACGATCGATTTTCCTGAGTCAAAGATAGCATGATACAGAGTAGTAGATCATTGCACAAATTCCCTACAAAAACTACTTTTTCACACTTTTAACTTACATTGGTTTCCCTTCACTTCTATCACCATTATTCAACCTGATCTGAAAACATTTGGAATGATTAATACACGATTCTTTATTATTTGAATGATAACTGTGAGCATAAATTACTTGCCTAAAATGCGTTAACGCCTCGTGCGTGGCTTGCACCGAAATTCAGCTAAGAGTGCAATGTGGTCAGAAGACCACTCTGGAGAAGGAAGTGCTGTATCTTTCCTCAAACTATCCTCGTCCAAAAGCTCCAACAAGGACTCCACGGTCAAACTATCAGCTGAAACCCATAAAAAATACTGCATTTAAGGGGTTTCGAACATGTGTTTTCAAACTGATTGCTTATTGGAATTTGAATAAGCAGTTGTAGTAAAATAAGTTCTAAGATGTAGTGTTTGGATGATGCCATTATGGTCACAACTGTTTTAAGTGTTCAGTTATCCCGATTTCCGACTAATTTAGAAATTAGGATATAAAATGATCAAACAACATTCGAAAATATATAATCATAAGAGAGGATGACCTAACAAGCCAGACAAGCAAAAATAAAGAATAAACATATACCAGAGTAGAATATGTAATCAAGGGTGCCAATGAAGTCTCTTGTGCAATTTGTAAATAAGGGTTCGTTCGTATTAGGGTCCACTCTCTTCTTCTGTTGCTCATAACCAACTCTAGCAAAGGACGAGTACGCGCTTACCTGAAAAATATGATATTATAGTTGAACAAAGTGCAATAATTCCTAAAAACGCTCAACAAATAGTTAAGGTGCATAGATTACCAAGGGGAGAGTGTGAGTCAGTTTAGTGGCAGGTCGCAGAATTCCAAGAGGGTCTACAGCTAAATCTGGATGCATTGGATCAACTTTTCCCATTGCAAGAAGTGCATGTGGAGCACTGCAATTGTTTAAAGTTGTATGTTTTATTAAATATAATTGAGTATTAATGTTTTTATTTTACTAAATAATACACCATTCACTCACCTTCCAGGAACTGAATTGAAGTCACCACACACTAACATTGGAATATCTGCACTGGCAGCTATCTTTTCCAAACCTTTTAACAATGTGTGAACCTTCACCATTTGCCAACCAAACACGTTTTGTAAATAACAATATAGTATTAACAATGATAATAATAAAGATAACGATGGTTTGAGAAAAAAAAAATATTTGCTTCTGTTTGTTCAGTTCAAAGTTCAAACCTGCCAGAGTTTCACGTCCTTTAGGTCATGCTGCACGTTCACATGAGTATTTGCCTACACTCCAAAAGATAAAAGAGTGAAGTTATGTTTTTTGTATTATATGAATAATGAATGTGACAATCAAATCCATATTAGGGGCTGTTTGGTAGCCTCTTAATGACCATTCATATGCTTCCTATTATTGAGCCATAACCTCTTAATGGTTAAGAGGTAACCTTAAGTCTGAATGGTTAAGAGGCCCATTAAGATGTTACCTCTTAACCATTCTTACTTAAGATTACATCTTAACCATTAAGAGACTGTGAACCATTCATATGTACCAAACAGCCCCTTAGTTATGTTATTCTAACTTATGTGTCAGAGAATCTTACCACACAAACAAGTTGGCGCTTCCCAAGATTATCAACACCTTGGTTACTGAACTTTGCTTCTAGAACAACAATTAATGCAACATTATCCTAAAGACCACAAAGTTATCATCATAAATGACACATTTAACCCATAACAAAAAGATTAAAGCCAAGGATCAGTTAAAGATTTAAAGCTACCTTGACCAGTCGATTTAAAGCGGTTTTCTTCTGGGCATTAGGAACCAAAGCATCAGTTAAAGATTGTGCAGCTTTATTGAACTCAACCTCATATTTTTTAACGTGTGAGAATCTATCTCTGCGAAAAAATGTAGCACATCCATCAATAGGCTGATTATTGCCATTGTAAACCTCAGTAGTTCTCCTCTTAAAAAGAGCCTGATATCCATGTTTGTCCAGCTCAGGTGCAAAAAATTCTTCAAAATGATCACTTTGAACCTGAAACAAGTATTACATAAAGTCAAACTCAGCACATCCTTACAAGAAATTAAAGTCAAACTCACCTCTTGAAGACAAACAATGTCTGCAAGGTAGCCAACGATTTCTCTTAACAAATTCTGCCTGCGGTAAGGCCAAGAAAGGGACCATGAAGGACAATAACCGTACAAATCACCAGTAGCATACGAATCACATAAAACATTATACGAAAGCACAGTAAAAGTCCCCGAAGATGAATCCAAATGGCCTGCCACATCAGCATTGGTGACTGAAATCATCCGTCTCGGACTCGGCGATGGAGCAGGAATCACACGAGATGTTAATATAGTATTTGGTTGTCCAACAGGCAATTTTGTCTCTGAATCTACCACAACACATTCAAATTTAAGAACATGGCCAATATCATCTGCTGTTGGCGTGTATGTTTTCGAACGCCAACTTCAAACCACGTTTCGCCACCATTTCTTTGGGTAACTGCAGCAGGATATAATGGGGTTGTACCATTGACAACAGCTTGCACACTTGTATTACCGTTATTATTATTATTTATCCCAGATGTTGTATTATTGAACCGCCCATAAATATCCTCCTCTTCGTTTCCATTCTCGTTAACAGCACTGGCAGCACGCTCATGTAAAACACGATGGTGTTGCCACGCATCAGAAAAACATTTCGGAGTGCAATGGTAGCTTTTAGCGACAGGTATCTTGGCTTTAACACACCCTAAACACTGCAAAGTAGCTTGCTCAGATAGATGTACACTACAGATAGCAACTTTCTTATCACTCTGTATACGATACCTGCATCATAGTAGAAAAACTTTTAAACAATATGATTATCCACAGTCCACACAACATCAGAGTTCAATAATTATAGCCATGCACCTTCACTAACAACACAAAAAAAATGAAAATCGCAGAAACAAACAAAAAGATACAAACTTTTGAAGTCATATTCCTATAATCCATCCTCTTACATTATGTCTATCCTGATAAATATGATTACAAACCCCCGTCTCCTGTCAAATTACAAGATGGATTTGCTTTGTTTCTGACTTGATCGTACACCAAACAAGAACTAAAAAATATGGCTTCAATAAACAACCAGGTTACGTTTACTCCTTTTCTTTCATTCACGCTCCCTCTCATGAAGTCATGATAAAGTGTGTTATAAGACGGAGCTTTCTCTTTGCGCAATTCAACCAACATAGTTTCTCTCTCGTCTGGCTAGGTCACGTCCACGTTTTGGTTATCTGTACTAACTTCTTCAACCACAATTTACTCATCCAGATTCAAAATAACAGTAGATAATACAAATTTTACCCCCCCCCCCCCCACACACACACACACACAGACACGGCTTTACATTATTTATCATGTTCAATGATTAAGGCCGTGCACCCTCACAGATCATACAAGATACAAACTTCAAGTCATGTTCCTATAAGTTGTTACAGAATTCCTAGCCTACATCCTCTTACAGTATTGTTATGCCTGTCTTCTAAAGATATAATAACTTTACACAAGCTAATACCTATTCTTAAAAGACAACATATTAATCAGAAAGAAACACTGCATCCAAACAGTAAGCCATTCAGTAAACAATAACTAACCACTTATATCTCAAGAAATGACCATCAACAGGCAAAGACTCAGGCACATCTTCAGTAGACACAGTCTTATCAGGAAGACGTATAAGCACATAAGGCGAAACCTCACACCCCACAATCGGTATATCTGACGGAAGGTGCACTCTCAGTACACTCACCATTCTTTTTTAATTAAAACCACAAACCCTAATTCCAACAAACCCTGATTTAATAATAATATTATTAATATTAATAATAATAATAATAAGATGAAGAAGAAGAACCAAGGAAGAAGACAGTAGTAATAAATCTACGTGGCGGACACGTGGCGAATCCGCCATTACATATCGTGCACAGGCGCCAGAACTGCACAAGATTTAGATTATGGTTTAAGAAATTAAAAACTTTTGTTTGATGCAATCGAGATTCGTGGGTTGTGGGATAAGATCGTGAAGGGTTTATGTAATTGAAGAAGAAATGATTGATTAGATGATGATGATGAAGAAGAAGGGAAATTAGGGTTTGGAATGGATTTGTTTGATTGGGCGTGTGATGTATGTATTGGGGTTTTACAAGACAGATAAGAAGACGACCTAATTTAGCAAAGATACGCTGGTCTAGCGGTATCCCGATGACTTTGTTTAAGGAAGGTTGCTAATTAAAGTCTCGTTTGCTATAAAATGTTACTTACGAGTTAAGGGTTTTATTATAGTGGATCTTTGAACACTGAATTTGTGTTAGAACTTAGAATGGCTAGGTCATCAAGGTGTTTGGGATCACGGACGTAGAATCTCGTAGATGGTCATTTGCATCTGGGTTTACCCGTGTGAAGAGACTTTGTTAACGCTAAAAAGAAAAGAGAAAAAGATGGCCTAATTTTTAGTTTGTGAGATTTTATATTTTAAAGTTTTAAAATGAAAATTAAATTAAGTTTTTAGCTTTTAGAATAAATACAAAATTAACTAGTGTATTGTTTATCCTTTGATTTTTATAATAGCTATTTTTGTAAATTTATGTACCTTTTTTGTATTTTGATGATGACAGCAGATAAGATTTAATAGCTATTTTTGTAACTTGTTATAAATTATTATTGTGGACATATCAATGATTGCTATCTCGTGATAAAATGGAATACAAGATTATAAGATTAACACAATGAAAAAGTAGCGACAAGATTGGTTACAAAATTGAATAATTCAATTAGGGAAACTCAATTATAAGTAAAAAAAAAGGAACAATATATTGTTGATAAAAGACAAAATATATGATTGAAGACCATATTTACAAACTCAACTACAAGATGTATAATTCTTGAAAACAAATGAAAGGTATTAAGAATATATTATGTTCACTAAACAAGTTTTATAAAATGAAAAGATTATTAGGAGTAATTTTTTATGAAACAAACCAAACTTTCTGAAAATTTAAAAACAGATTAAAGTAGTTTCTAAAAGGCATAAGGTTGTCATATTTGTTGTATTTGTTGGAGTATCAATGAATTTGTTCATCATGTTTTTAGTGTTGATCTTATAAATTACACTTTCATTCAACATTAAGGTTATTGTCAATCAGCCGATATAGAGGAATTGGCAGTCGGTGTGAAAGAGTGGGGAGAGACATCCACCGGAACAAAGACATGGATTCTTTGAAAGGTGGAGAGAGAGAGGGAAGAGGGGAGTCATAACGTCTAAGCATGTAATGAACCCATTTTAAAACTTGTCATTGAAAAATACTAAACCATTTAAGTGACTTAATTTTTCATCCACTAGTCATGCCATAAGAAAAAATTATAATACTTATCTATCTGTAAAGTAGTTAACTTTTGTGTTATCTAATATGTTAATCATTAATCATATGATCAGGCTTATACTTAGAGATTTAACTGTCCTTAAATAAATTTAAAAAAAAAAGAAGCTGAACTAAAAAAACCAAAGAAACATGTCCCTCCCTATGTTTCAAATAATTAAATGATTCAATCCGTACACTTACCCACTTTGTGGTACCAACACTCTTTTAACACATCATATGAACATATAATAACTATTCAATAGGTATATTTGCACAAGGAGCTGTCATGGACTCATGGTGCTATCCCATTAACAGAATAGCACAATTCATCAAAACTTGTATCCAATAAATTAGCCATCTAAATCTTCAAGTTGGATAAAACAACACAATTCATCAACCATCTTGTTTCACTGTTCTAAATTTCTACATCTAAGTAAATGGCAAACCAGCCAGCCACCCACCCACCCACCCAACAACACTCAAATATGATACAAAAGGCTTTCGTCCACGACGGCATACACATCATATAACAGTCGACTTCTATAGATATTGTGTATCTCAACGTATACGACTTTATAATTCTACATCATTTTGACTGACCCGAGCTTGACGACTGGTTTGACTGGCTCCCGTTTTCTTCACTTGTTAACAAACGTGGAGGGCCTAAACTGAACCCATTTTCCTTGATTGACCCAAACGGAGGGTCATCTTTAGAGAGTAAAGAAGTAATTTGTGGTGTCTGATTCTGGGGTGTTTCCATTCGCTTTAAGGATGGAATTTTACCTTTACAATACCCAAGCCACATATCCCGATAAGCAGACTCCAACCCAGTAATAAATTTGGATCCATTGCACAGAGGGGATTTGGACATAAGGTTTCTTAGATCCATTCTGAGGTTTGAGAGCGATGTAACATCTGAAGCCAAATCTATTGCCAGACGGATATACTCATCTTCGGTTTGGCAACCAGGCGTTCTAACCCTGATATTACAGTCATGTAATTAATTATATACAAGCTGAAACAGGTACTAACTATATTTATAAATTAATAAATAAAAGTAAAAGTAAGATATCTTACCAACTGCACTTAGAAGACTGACACCGACATTATGTGCATGTACTGAACCACCCATGGTGACACACGGAACTCCCATATAAAGGGATTCACAGGTGGTTGTAGTTCCTGCGTATGGGAAGGTATCCAAGCTACATCCCAAGAAAAAGATCATCAAGTATAACAAAATAACAATAATAAGCCGATTATATCTTCTAAACTACTTGACAAAATGCATGAAAAAAAAAAAGAATTTATAAGATGAAGGGTTTACCTAATGTCCATAAGAGAATATGCTTGCATATGGTCATGGTTGAGTAAAATCAAAGGCACAAGATCAACCCGATGTGATTCCAAACCCAACTGCTCCAATGTTGATAGAAATTTCTGTCTTACACTATCACAGCAGAAAGGCTTGCACTTTACAATAAGCCTAGATTTTGGGACTGCACATAAAATTTTGGCCCAAACTTGAAGCACTTTTGGTGTTATCTGATGCAACGAAAAGATTATCAGAAGTCGAGAAAAGCCCGCTAAAAATAGGAAATTACAAAATTGCCTATATTCCTTACCTTTGCTAAATTGTTGAAACTGCCGAATGTGACAAAACCGTTGGAAAGAGCAGGTGCTGGTGATGCAGGCCCAGCCTCAGGAGATGGTGTATAGCAAAGAAAGCAATCTGGTAGACGAACAAGATCCTCGACATGCCTGTCATCAGTACAGTACTTCGAGAGTTTAATATCCATATTAGCATATACCAGGTCATGAGAATATATTTGAAAAAAAAAAAAGCATACTTCTGCTTTGTATCAGGAGGGTCAGCCAAGGCATCAGTGATTCGATAGTCGATGGTAGGCAAACCAGTGGTATTTGGGTACCCAATCCAAGTCACCTGTCAGTATATGAAGCCAAAAAGATATATAAGCAGCATGTAGAATCTAGGGTATTAGCTTCAAAACATGTACTACTAATAACCTGAAGAGGTGCAGGACGGCAAGCCATCATTCCCAGCTTATTATTAGCAGTATGACCAGTAAGTTCCACCAAAATATCAACTTTATCTTCTCGAACCATGCTTGCAACCTTCTTCTCATCAATTCCATAAATATCTCTCCATATGCCACCTCTTTTCAAAACCATATCTCTGAACTTAAACGTCTTTGCATCTGCCTGCAACGTTTACAAATAGCAAATAACTGCAATTACGTTTACCTTTCTCGAATAAGAAGAAATAGCAGGAGCGTAAATGGGCATGTAGACAAAAACTTTACCTTAACAACCGCCGAGTAAACAACCACCTTATAGTTAGCATAGTCATGATAGAAAAGAGGCGCTTCAATGAAATAAGATACAGAATGTGTAAAATAATCAGGAGACACGTATCCAATAACAAGTGGCCTTTCCGGATCTTTTGAATTGTCCCATGAGGTATATTGAGGATATAATCTCATAAATCGCCAGCCCCAGTCCCTGCAAAAAGTCATATAAGTTACAGACATGATACATAATTACATATAATTTTAAACTAACATGCAAGGTATACGTATTTAACATGCGTAATAGTTAAATAGACCTGTGAGCTTCAAAAAGTCTAGCATCTGTTCCCTCATTAATGTAGTTCATGGCAAGTAACCGATTCTGCAACAAATAGTTGATGTGCAGAAATAAGAACAAGTTGAAATAAGCTCACTTATGAAGTAAAACTTTCTAATCATCTTCAAGGATTGTTCTTTGAGCATTTAAACTTTTGTAATTGTTATTTTCAATTAAAATTTTCCTTTACATTCTTTAACTAGCATCTGAAAATATGTGTGTAACAATTATTTTACTTACACATAACAACTAAAAATAAATATCATAATAGGGACAAGTACTAGTTAGCTTCACTTATGTGCAGTTATGATATAATAAGACTACCATTTGTTACTCGCCATTACCAATCAACATGTCTAAAAATGGTTTATAGTTGGGTACTATTCATAAAACTAAGATGCATGCAGAAAGCCTAATGAGTTGGAAACTGGATCAGCAAGCTCAAGAAAAATCAATGAACAGGAACAAAATTATTGACACAAAACTTGACGCTTTTATTTAAATAATAACCACACACCATAACCCTCATACTCAACCCCTATTTATACTTAAAAAACTCCTTGGACAGTAAGAAAATCTAGACTTAATCTCCTAATTTAACCAACTAAATAACAAACAGAACAACTCAATAATTATCTCCTAATAATAATCGGCCTATTCAAATATGAAATATTTATCCCACACTCTAACTTTAACCCCTCTGTAATAGTAAGTACTGATTAATCATTAAAGTTATAAAAAATCAGAACCCTTATCTTCTATTAGATTAACTAAATTTGCTTTCTCACTAACGTAGTAATTTTCCAAGTAATCCTATATGTTCGATATCAACATGAGATTTTCTGTTGATAAAATATATTGCATACTAATCACTAATCACCACAGCTACTGTCTGCAACTTCTTTTTTGAAGGAAAAGAAGACCATGTGAGCTGATATTGTTTATACTCAAATTACATTCTCTTCAAAAATAGAGCAGGTTGGATTGGCTTAAACTTTTGTGGCTGTCATAGTATACTCTTTTGATGAACACTTGCATTACCAATCTCAGCTCCCATTGGAGCAGCATAACATTTTCCATAACTTCGTTTAAAAATGCGTGAGGCACTCTACGGTGTTTAGATCCCAAAAGCCAAAGAACAAGAACATGCATCACGTACGCGTTGCTATGTACGACCAAATAAGGTATATAAGTGTATTTACACCCAAAAGTTGTGTCTCTCATCTATTTTACATATCAACCTTTTTATCAAGTAGCCTTTGATGATTATCCTATTTAGTTGTGTTTTCCATATCATCCTACCGACCATAGTACTAACCAATTTTAACCCGGAACTACATGACGTGCCACCTCAAGCCTGAGGCATTTTCCTGCTCACCGCACGCCTTCTAAAACCAAGAATAATCCACAACATTTCCAAACGTTAACATTACAACTTTACATGGTAATGGATCATGATTTCACATTATGTCTCCATTTGGAGAGCTAAACAAAATATAAGCTCCATTAAGGTATCCTGTATTCCCCTTTTAAAGTAATCCACATATATCTAATAAACCAAAATGAATTGTAAACCAGCAAAAAAGCGACAAGCATATAATGATACCTGGCCCGCGTTGCGAGAATCTGGGTCTATCTTAAGGCATTGTTCATAGGCTTCAATTGCCAAAGATATACTCCCAGCATCTCTGTATAAAACCCCTACAAGTAACAGTTTGAAACATATAATCAATAACATGATACATATAATATGAAAGAAAAATGAACAAGAAAAATACTATATAGAAGCTGTAAGATGGCTGCTACTAAGCTTTTGCTTTAAAGTTGAACCTTGTTAAACAAAATCAAGGTGGCATATAGATAATGGAAACTGCTACAAGTTTAAAGACTTTACAGTATCCAGATATACAGCAGTTTGCACACCAAACAAACTTTTACTGTTTTACATGTATAACACAGTCAACTTTCCTACAATATCACTGTTGATTAATATCCCGTGTCAGTAATTGCATTTCTGAATAAAAAAAAGTCCATTTATCCCTTTCTACTGCCCATTTCTAAACCAAGCCTTCAACCTAAATATTTTTGGAGATCAGGATGATCCCACTCAGAAAAATAATTCACCAATAGTTAATTACAAGAAATCAAGAATGACTACAAACTGATAAAATACTTGATGATTTCAATTTATGATTATGTTGTAAACAAACCTAAGTTATTGTAGGCTTCTGCATAAGTGGGATTTGCCACAATTGCTTTCTCGATCATGCTAGCAGCAGCATCCATTTTACCCTGTATATTAATTTAAAATGCAATACGTAAGAGTTGAGTCATATTGGCCTGTTAGATGTTGATTAATTAAATTGTACCTGCACTGTGTAGACTACTCCAAGGTTGTTCAACGATTGGGAGAAATTGGGTTTGATTGACAAAGCCAACTTCAAAAGAACAACAAAAATAAATTAGAATAAGTTCTACATATATTAATCATGGGACACCAATACTTGCAATACCTGATAACACTCCACAGCTTTATCAAGGTTGTCTCGGTCCTTATAAATAACTCCAAGATTATTGCATGCCTCTGCACAATGGGGATTAAAGTGGAAAGCAAGTTCATAGAACACAATTGCCTGCAAACAGAAGTAAAACCTTACTACAATACATAAAAATATCACAAAGACACTGCAGACGACTGTAATAATTTTTTCATATACAGACAAAAAACAATGAAAATGATTAACAATATGAGGGAGAGAGACACTATAAGTTTCATCAACGTTACCATTTCAAACTTGAGCATTTCCCCATAAGCAACCCCTAGATTGTACATCGCATCTGCATAATGCCAGTTATAGTAGAGAGCCTTTTTGTAATATGCCACACCTTGGTTAATATCTCCTTCCAACTTTACCTGAAAAAACACGACGAGTATTTCAGAATAACCAGAGGAAGAAGAAAAATAGAACCATAAAATCTAGCCAAGAAAACATATTGTATGGTTTATTCATGACAAAATCCAATCTTTCGTTGTCTTTTCAACTTGTAAGTGCATATATATGAGAATTATAAATTTGATACTACAATTCACCATGCTCTATTTTAACATCATAAGTTCATAACATGTACTGTCACTGCCTATTTTGGTCTTATTGTGTCCCCCCACCCCCACACACTCCAAGGGTTAAAATATTACCTTTGTGCCTAAATCTGTCAAAGCAATTGCCATGTTATTCTTAGCAATCTCAAAGTTGGGTGACACGGCTAGACACCTGAAAAAAATACAAAAATAAACCATTCAAGGACAATTAGAATAACAGAGTAATGGTTGCCTTGATTGCAAACAAAAAAAATTCTTAACCTCTCATAACAAGCAATAGCTGACTCCAGATCTCCACGGTTTTTATAAATCACACCCATGTTACAATATGCTTCAGCATACATGGGCCTTTCCAAGGCAGCCTTCTCATAGCAATTAAGGGCTGTATCGTATTGCATCATTTCAGAATACACAACTCCAAGATTGTAATATGCAGGCTGCCAAAATAAAAACAATAACCACCAAATTAGAAATGCAGTAAACAGAATGAAGCCTTCACAAGATGTATAAAGAAGATGAAATTACAGCATAGTGAGGGTCAATCTTTATAGCATCATAATAATCTGTATTCCCTCCTGTGTGTTGCCAGCAAGCTTCAAACTGGTTCCAATATCCGTAAGAACAATTGCCAGGCATTCTGCTGCTGGTTTATATGATGGATCTGCTGCCAAAGCCTTACGGTACGACTGCATGAACAGATAGCACACTTGATATATCATAGAAGAAAGAAACAATGTCAAAAATCACCATGAGTATAACCAATATTTAACCGCATATAACATCAGTAGAACTGTAATGCCCACTTAATATAGGAGGATCAAGTACAACACAACAATACCTCAGCAGCCTCCACCAATCGACCTTCATCTTTATACAATATACCACAATGAGTGAGTGCACATGGATTTTCTGGATCTAACTTAACAGCTTCAGAAAAGCTCTCAAAAGACTGTTTTCCCATATTTTGCATTTGCAAGCAAATTCCTTTGCCGATATGAGCCTCAACATTCCCATTATCTTTGTCTAGTATACTTTCATATATACCCAAAGCTTCCACAAATTTGTTTCTGGACCGTAAAATATTAGCATAACCAAGTGCATCTTTCCCCTCATAACTCTTTTCTATTGGACTAGTACATGCTGTAGAATTGCTAACACTTAGCGACGGCTCTACTGCTTTCAAAAAACCATTATCTTTAATCTCACCCTTCTCTTTCCTCCACCAACATCCTTCTCTGTCAATGTCATATTGGTACACCCACGAGTTCAGATTCCTGAACCAACTACAACAAACTGAAAAATTAGCTCTTAAAAATTTACCAACCCGCATAGCAATAGCAATGAAATAGCGAATAGCAAACGATAGCAAAAACCTACCTATACGCTACATAGCAATAGCAATGAAATAGCGGGCACTATTTCATGTTTAGCAATACACTAGAAGAAAATTTTAAAAATAATTTATATGTATATTGTACCAAAAAAAATATAAAAAAAACAAAAATCTCACTATTTGTCGCTACAAAACTATATAGCGACACATGAGCGCTACACTATGCTATTCGCTATACCGGAACAACAATGCCCATACCCAACAAGTCCCATATCACATCCATTAAACATTTTACCAATCACTTAAGCAGATGTGGCACCATTCAATCCCATTACCATCTACAATACTCAACTTACCACCAGCATTAGCTACAATGCCCGTAATGTAGATTACCACACTCGTCTACTTCTAAAAAACAGAAGTTAGAAAGAACAATAATATTAAAAAAAAATTAAAAAAAAATGAAAGCAGCCAGTATTGCCCCACTATACCTAATAAATTATTCCAATATCCTATTAGGCTACTATACCCCTAAAACCCTAACACAAGCCCAAAAAAAGATACATGATCCATTCCAAAACCCTAACATAGCACATAACACAGTCCACATATACATCAAAATAATAATAATAATAATAATAATAATAATAACACGGATCAAGTATTTAACTTCACATCCAATAACCCAAAACCATATTACCAAACAAATAAAACCTAAAAAAACACGTGATTGAATTCATAACCTCTATCAATTACCACATAAACAAAATGCAAAACTTATTAACCTAAATACGCTTATTTAAAAACAGAGTATTGAAAGGAAACAGACGGTTTACTTGTATTGGCTTTAAAATAGTTGATTGACAGAGAGGTGAGAGGCTTTCGAAGGGGGTTTTTGTTGTGTGTGTGAAGAGAGAGAGAGAGTTTGTTACGCCGCCGTTGTCACCGACACGATTGTGGATGACGGACGGCGAGGAAGGGAGCGCCACCGTGACGGTGGTGTTGGACAATGAAGCAGTGATTAACGGAAAGGAAATAAGGAAGGAATGGTTTGTAGTCAAATGTTGAAGGGGGTGGTGTTGCGTCTATGATTTTGCCCGCGTTATGCTGCAACCCTGGCCCCAATAATATATAATATAATAATAATAATAATATTAATAAGTAATCAAAATTAATATTGTGTTATTGTTATATTGCGGAAAGTACCGATGTGATCCTTGGGTAATTGAAGGTGCACATTTTTAGTACGAAAAGTTTGTCTTCATTTTCTCTGGCTTTTTTGTAATAGGATTTGAGTGTGGGGAAATGTGTAATAGCATGGTTAGGATTTGTAGGATTAGTACTTTAATTAAGCAAAACTTTTCTCATGAGGAGCCGAAGAGACAACACTTTCCGACACTAGAAAAACTGGGGAAAAACGGATCCTAGGCCGGTAACAAAGTTCTTTGTTTCCAACTTGCTTAGAGAGCTGACAGATTCTATGCTATGGATGACGTTCCTGTCACACCCCAACCGATGGCTGAATACATCGAGGCGCAACTTGTGATAGATTGTTCAAAGACTTCATAACGCTAAAATGTGACAATAGATTTAAATAGATTTCATTCGTATCTAAGATTCAACAAGTATACAATTTGTTCATGAGAAAAATACATTAACTCGAACATGAAGTAGAATAAAGATTGTTTCGTTTGTTTCTAAGGCCGAATCCTAAGTGATGTTTCTTGTATCGTCTCATCAAGCTTTTCCTGCAACATGTATAAAATATCCGTCAACACATAAAGCATTGGTGAGCATACTAGTTTTTGGTTTACTTACATAGTAATTAGAATGATTTACTCGAATCTCATACTATAGCATTGCACATACAAACCATACAAAGAACATAACTCAAACCCGCGAGTACCACAGCGTATACCTAGCATATTCATGCTAGGCCGTTTAAATCTTAACAATGACCCATAAAGGGGGCGGTGTGCTAGTCCTATAGCGCTATACATGTTAAGTGGGCTAATAATAGTTAATGATTTATGTCTAAGTAATCTAAGAATCGTAAGCATGGCAACTAGCATATAAGTATGTTTAATAGATTGAGCATGATAGATTAAGAGTATGAAATCGTTTAAGTTTTGATAGTGATACATGTTGAGCCCCAAAGAATAAAGAATAAAAAAATGGGACAAGTATGAACTCACCTGTATGCATTATGAAAGAATAATAAACAATGTCTGAAGCTGATTGACTGAATCTCTTGTGTCCTATTACAAGTAAAGGATGCCTTAATTTCTAATGCAATGAACTTATTTTGTTTATTGGTTGTAAAGATAGTTTATTCAACTACCTAGACTCGTATTGTAAATAATACGTGTCTTTAAATGTGTATAACTTAACGAACCGATAGAGCTTGGTTTTGTTTTCTTGAAGCATGTGCGTATGTATAGTTATATAAAATATGTGCTTTAATGAATCTTCAAATTTCGTCTTGAAACTATTTGTAAACGGGACATTTGGATAGTAATATAAAGCATGTGTAACTCGTCTCGTGATATATAAATATATTTCTATCATGATAATATGAGGTTTGGATAAAATTTATTTGTAAACCTAGTTTTAAGCGTACGAATTTATAGATTAAAAGCGCTTCATATGTTTCTTAAATTTTATAAAAATTTGGGCAGAGTTTCCTCTGTTTTTGTAAGAAACCAGACAACTCAATTGTCTAATTTTCCCAAAATTCAACTGTACAAATATACGACACATAATTTGACTAAGCTTTTGGACGCAACAAGTGTTAACTTATTAAAACTTTATAAAATGGAAGGAAACTACACATTTTGGTAAGTAATATGTATGTATATATAACTCGACATTTTGCTAATCGTAACAATATGTCTGATCATAAGTTAAGTCATTATTCGATGATTCAAAAATGAAATAGTAAGCCGACTAGGATTAAACTTGAAAGATTATATGGATGTTATAAATATACATGCAAGTATTATAGGCTTCGACTAATCAAATGTCCAACGCATTGTTAATGCATTAAATCGTCCATCTTCAATACTCGCAACATAAGTTGACTTAACTTGTCATTAAGATTAGATATATGTTTCGCTAAATAATAGAGTTCTATATGCACAATCTACATTTTTAAAATAAATGTTTCCTAATGTGAGTATGTACATATACACAAGTCGGTTCGATTCGTCTTTGTTATAAACGTAAGATGGTTTTGCTTGTTTTAGTTAAGACATAAATGTGTATATTGAACACGAAATAAATAACTAGATTTGTGGTGTGCGATATACCTTCCCGATATATATACGTGAAACAAAACGAAGCGAATATGTGCCGACATCCGTACTGACCAGCCTTGATCGGGGTCTGACTGTTGACTTAGAGTTGACCATAACATTGACCATATTTGACTTCTGTTGACAGAATGAAATCTGAACAGGAATCGAGGCCCAATCCCAATATTACTCTAGCATTTCCCAGCCACCACAGGCGGTGCTCGGCCAGCGTGACCGTCTCCGGTCACTAGACCCGAACGGGCTAAGCCAAAACAATCGAACAGCACCAAACGCCAGAATAGGGGGTGAAAAGCTGAGAATAAACTAAATACGAATGACTCTGACCTGGAACCTATAACTCGAACCAAAAACAACTTCAAAAAGGTTGCTCGTCGAACCAGGTCCCGTCAACCTTGGCCATTTCGGGCTTAAAATCTCTGCGCCGCCACCACCAAGCCAGGTGGTGGTCGGCCGCTGCATAAGGAGAGAAGGAGAGAGAGGGGTTGAGGTGAAAGAGAGGGAAATAGGTGGGTTTAATGGTGTCTCAAGATGGCTGGAAAATAGGGTAGGGTGGTGGTTGGCGGCGGCGCCGCTCAGAGTGAGGGAGGAGGAGGAAGTAGTGGAAAAGTGTGGTGGCTCAAATGGTGTGGCTGTGTGCGTGGAGGTGTGCAGCAGAGGAAGAGGGATTAAGGTGATAGGTGAAGAAGAAGATATGGGGCTAGGGTTTATGTTGATGAAGAGAGATGAGTTAAGGTGTTTAGATAAGTAGGGTTAGCTAGGTGAGTTAGGTGGATGTGAACCGCGTATACGAGCCAGTTACTGACTCGGTCTCGTTTGTTCCACTTATCACGACACTAGTTAAATTACGTGATTTGTTTATATGAACCGACTTAAAACGAGTGGTTGGACTAATATTTGTTATATATATTTTTAGTCGCGTTTAAAACTTTACAAAGATAAGTGTCAGTTTACTAGCGTGTTATTACTTACAACGCGTTATTTGGCGAATTTAAATAATTTAATTTATTAACGAATTAAGAATGTATTTCTTGTTAAACAAATATTATTGTTAGCGAACTAAAATTGTTTTATGAATAAGAATATTATTATTATATTATTCGCCAAAAGCTGGGCGTTACAGTCTCCCCTACTTAAGGAAATTTCGTCCTCGAAATTTATTTAGAAATGATTGTTAAGTACGGCTGTGAACTCATGGAAGGGTGGACTGTAGGGGTTATAGTGTGCGTTGTTGAGTTTTGTTGAGTAATAAGCTTTTTGTAATAAGGAGTGTGTTTTAGTTGTGCTTTACATGATGTATGACGAATTAGACTTAGACTTGGGGCAAGGCTTATTGAAATTATTAGGTTGACTAGAGTTGGTCCTTGGTCCGACCCCCAGTCGCTTCCTTGAAACACCATTAGTGTTTATATATAGGGCGTACCACAGCTAACCCACCACACCTTTGATATTTCAAATCTGTACTGAGTATCTACCAACAACTCTAAATAGAATTTCATCTCACCTTAACGTACCTGTAAATTCATGATTACGTTCCGGACCGCAATCGCCAATTTACCTTACATTAGGGTGTTATGTCTTTCTATGACACTAACTCGAAATAAGACGATGGATATGACGTAAATGTGTCCTAACTCTAAGAGCTAGTAATTATATTTGTGAAACGAACACGATGATATGCGACAACTTGATAACATAATGATGATGTATGCAGGTAGGCAAGCAAGTATTAACAAAACAAAGCATGCATATGAAAATAAGCACGTATGAATTTAGGTATGGCTACAACCAAAACTGGTTGCCTGGAAGGCTACATCCTAACAAGATGTATTCCTATAATTGGTGTAAGTGTAATCCATAAAGTAATGTTTATGCATCTATTGAAATAGAAAGGGGTTGTTTACCTCTCCAAGTTTAGAGGAGATTCAACATGAGTACTTGGATGTTTTGAGTTTTAGCCTTTAGGTATAAGCGAGTTTAAATTTGTGGATAGAAAAATACATTAACTCGAACATGAAGTAGAATAAAGATTGTTTCGTTTGTTTCTAAGGCCGAATCCTAAGTGATGTTTCTTGTATCGTCTCATCAAGCTTTTCCTGCAACATGTATAAAATATCCGTCAACACATAAAGCATTGGTGAGCATACTAGTTTTTTGGTTTACTTACATAGTAATTAGAATGATTTACTCGAATCTCATACTATAGCATTGCACATACAAACCATACAAAGAACATAACTCAAACCCGCGAGTACCACAGCGTATACCTAGCATATTCATGCTAGGCCGTTTAAATCTTAACAATGACCCATAAAGGGGGCGGTGTGCTAGTCCTATAGCGCTATACATGTTAAGTGGGCTAATAATAGTTAATGATTTATGTCTAAGTATCTAAGAATCGTAAGCATGGCAACTAGCATATAAGTATGTTTAATAGATTGAGCATGATAGATTAAGAGTATGAAATCGTTTAAGTTTTGATAGTGATACATGTTGAGCCCCAAAGAATAAAGAATAAAAAAAAATGGGACAAGTATGAACTCACCTGTAGTGCATTATGAAAGAATAATAAACAATGTCTGAAGCTGGATTGACTGAATCTCTTGTGTCCTATTACAAGTAAAGGATGCCTTAATTTCTAATGCAATGAACTTATTTTGTTTATTGGTTGTAAAGATAGTTTATTCAACTACCTAGACTCGTATTGTAAATAATACGTGTCTTTAAATGTGTATAACTTAACGAACCGATAGAGCTTGGTTTTGTTTTCTTGAAGCATGTGCGTATGTATAGTTATATAAAATATGTGCTTTAATGAATCTTCAGAATTTCGTCTTGAAACTATCTGTAAACGGGACATTTGGATAGTAATATAAAGCATGTGTAACTCGTCTCGTGATATATAAATATATTTCTATCATGATAATATGAGGTTTGGATAAAATTTATTTGTAAACCTAGTTTTAAGCGTACGAATTTATAGATTAAAAGCGCTTCATATGTTTCTTAAATTTTATAAAAATTTGGGCAGAGTTTCCTCTGTTTTTGTAAGAAACCAGACAACTCAAGTTGTCTATATTTTCCCAAAATTCAACTGTACAAATATACGACACATAATTTGACTAAGCTTTTGGACGCAACAAGTGTTAACTTATTAAAACTTTATAAAATGGAAGGAAACTACACATTTTGGTAAGTAATATGTATGTAATATTAACTCGACATTTTGCTAATCGTAACAATATGTCTGATCATAAGTTAAGTCATTATTTCGATGATTCAAAAATGAAATAGTAAGCCGACTATGATAAAACTTGAAAGATTATATGGATGTTATAAATATACATGCAAGTATTATAGGCTTCGACTAATCAAATGTCCAACGCATTGTTAATGCATTAAATCGTCCATCTTCAATACTCGCAACATAAGTTGACTTAACTTGTCATTAAGATTAGATAATGTTTCGCTAAATAATAGAGTTCTATATGCACAATCTACATTTTTAAAATAAATGTTTCCTAATGTGAGTATGTACATATACACAAGTCGGTTCGATTCGTCTTTGTTATAAACGTAAGATGGTTTTGCTTGTTTTAGTTAAGACATAAATGTGTATATTAAACACGAAATAAATAACTAGATTTGTGGTGTGCGATATACCTTCCCGATATATATACGTGAAACAAAACGAAGCGAATATGTGCCGACATCCGTACTGACCAGCCTTGATCGGGTCTGACTGTTGACTTAGAGTTGACCATAACATTGACCATATTTGACTTCTGTTGACCAGAATGAAATCTGAACAGGAATCGAGGCCCAATCCCAATATTACTCTAGCAATTTCCCAGCCACCACAGGCGTGCTACGGCCAGCGTGACCGTCTCCGGTCACTAGAAGACCCGAACGGCTAAGCCAAAAACAATCGGAACAGCACCAAACGCCAGAATAGGGGGTGAAAAGCTGAGAATAAACTAAATACGAATGACTCTGACCTGGAACCTATAACTCGAACCAAAACAACTTCAAAAAGGTTGCTCGTCGAACCAGGTCCCGTCAACCTTGGCCATTTCCGGCTTAAATCTCTGCGCCGCCACCACCAAGCCAGGTGGTGGTCGGCCGCTGCATAAGGAGA
>JAUTDX010006160.1:0-24854 GCA_030844895.1 Ambrosia x helenae
GGTACCGAGCTCATCCTTAGTAATAACGTATTAAATAACCCCAACAGACAATTTCTAACGAACTCACGGGTAAATCCTATGGGGTATGGGACATGATTTTCACAATGAAACGTGATTATGTATAATTGTTTCATTGTAATCCTTAATACACAAATAGAGTGTATACCGTAGTGAACCCGAATCCATGGACAAACATTAAATTCGAAATATTTGGCACAGGCACGTAATTAGTTATTGTGTGTGTGTGTTTTAACATTTCTCTGTTCTTGGTATAGAGAAATATAATAATAATAATCCAATCACTTGTTAGTTTTATATTTCTAATTTCTAATTTCTTTATACTATAAAAACTATATAAAAATTAGAATAGTAAAAACGTATTTCAGAATTACAACTGGTAATTTCTATTTAAGTATAATCATCCCCAAAACCTGAGGGATATAAGACATGATTTTCGCAATCGAATAGGAGAACGAGATCACATATAATTGTTTCATTCATTGCCATCCTTAGTATACAACTAGTGCATATTTTGAAATGTGTACCCTAGTAGTTATGAAGAATAGGGTTTTAAGAAGCGATCCAAGTTTAATCACCAACACTACTAAGATTTAACACAACTTATCAACAAAGTTCATTGTACGCTATTAGATCAGTTTGGTTGGATAATCAATAAACTTGATTTACCTCTCATGTAACAGGTCTTAGACACATACCAATTACCAACATAGATATAACCAATTTGAGAACTTATCAAGGAATTCGTAGTGAGGAGATATGTACCATGTGCGCAAACGACTCGTGTGTGGCCCATCTCACACGTGAACTTGGACAGAACAATCAAAGGAAGCTTCTGTGGGGTCTGCGCGTTACCTAGGATGTGACAGCTGCAGGGAGAGAATGAAAGGGACACCAAACCAATCAGTGGCCAACATTCCTACTTCATGATCTCTTGCCATCAGCAAGGACAAAAAGGACGAGTGAAAAGGACAATTGGTCAATCAGAGAAGAAAGCGCAAATTCCCTCAAAGGTCTCCCCTGTGGGGCCCGCACGAATGAGTTGTCAATCATTACCAACTCAAGAGCTCAACCTAAGATTACTGTAAATACCCCTTCTCTCCATGAAGAGAGGGTCGGCAATTCTCATACTAAAACAAACATACATTGTAATAACTCTAAGTTTTTGCAGAAAGATTGGTCGAAGTGTTAGTCCAGTGATACTCTTTATTAGTCATTGTAATCGTCACACAAACATTAATAAAATCTCTTCATATCTCCTTTATATTTCGAGTATTGTTTGGATTGGTGTTTCTTCAAGTAGTAACCTTTTTGCCACGTTTTCCAGTTTATAATAATCTCATCTCATATACGGAGATGAGTTGGATTTGCTTTGGTGGATTATAAGGGCTCGTTTTGCCAATTTTTAAACACAGAGGGTTATATTCGTCACCCCTTATTCTTGAAGCCTTATTTAAAACTTTAACACAAACGTTTAAGAGCATTCATACTAGCTACTTCATCTCTATAATTACACTAAAAATCACTACATTTCTCTCTCCTTTTCTATTTAATAATATTTATTCTATACTTTTATCATTACCTTTTTTTCTCCTCTACTCACAACCATTTTTAAAATTATTAAAAAATTATGTAAGATGAACAGTGTCTCCTCCAAATTTACTTGTAAACAGTGTATCCTCTAAATATTTTCTCTCTCATCTACTCACAACCACTTATACCCACTCTATATAATATAGAGATCACACTCACACCATTATATAGAGGTAATGTGAATACGCTCTAACAAAGCTTAGGATAGATAGGCCAAAACCAAAAACCATTACACAATCAGAGATAGATGATGGCTGCTTCTTCTTCTTCCTCTCTATCTCTAATGGCATCCCAAACCCTACTCCTCAAAAAACCCACCCCCTTCACCTTCACAAACCCCTGTACTCTTCAAAACCCATTCGCTATTAATTATCCCACAAACAAAACCCTAACCATCACCTCATCATTATCCTCACCATCTCCAACAATAACCCCATTCGACCCCTTACTCACCGCTTCAACCCGAACACTAACAACCCTATTCGCCCTTACTCTCACCGCTTTCAAAACATTCGCTCACAAACTCACTAATATTTCAAACCTACAACATAATACTAATATTATTACCAGTACCACAAGCGGGCCGTTTTTTTTTTGCAACAATGAGTGGGCGGGGCTGCACACGCCTTTGACGTGGTGGATATATACAGTGGGGTTTTGTTGGTTAGGGTTTGTTGAGTTGGTTTCCGAATATTCCGTGGGATAGGCAGCCGTTGTCGGCGATTCGGGACCTGTGTGATCCGTATTTGAATTTGTTTAGGAATATTATGTTGGGAATCATGGTATCAAATACGTAGCGGAAACGGTTTGTATTATTATTTCAAAAACCAAATATATATACTTATATATATATTTGCGATTTATATATATAATAATAATAATTTTATTAATCCAATTAACAAAATATTCCCAATCAGGATCTCAGTTAAACGCGTATAAAGAAATAAATAATATAAACAACCATAGGGGGTTTAGTTATCAACCTTTGACGACTACACCGGAATTGCAACAGAGTAACAACGAATCCTTGCTAGTATGAAGTTCTCACCGAGCACGAACCAACCCAGGAACAACACTTTGTAAGGAGGATGGCGGCGTATGGTGGTGGTCGAACAGCCAAGGGCGGCACCTCTTGGTTGTTTACGGCCGAAGGTGGGAGGAGGCAAGGAATGGGTTGTTTTGATGAAAAGTGTGATTAGGGTTTACACCTTAATCCCCTTTTTATAAAACATGATCTTACACTAAGCCCTCTTGCATATTATTATAATATTCCCTAATATTAATCTAATTAATATTAAGTCCCTCAAGTTCAAAACCATTATTATTTCATAAATAATAATCCACCAACACATGAACTTATCTTAATCGTGTACCAACGTGTAATTCTTCGGATCGTACCTGGTCGGGTTACATTGACTTCGACTTTAATTACTATTGGACATACCATATGTCCAACAAATCTCCCACTTGGACGATTTTTAATTAAATGAGTCAATGTGTGCAGAGTTGGATGCCTAGCTACATCGCACTGCACCCAACACAGTATGACACTTTACAGTCATCAACTAGTTCTTTGAGTTCAAGTAACGCTTTACTTAACCAAATACTATAGCCCTGATAATTCTATCAACAAGTCCCTTCTGTATAGACATCCGTTGATCATAAGACATGGATCATTCATTCTTATATAGTGATCAACCATTCTCTATTTTCGTCTTTAATTCAAAATGGTCTAACGAACTACCTTAGTCCGAGCGTGGCCATGCGTTTATACCAGTTTGAGTTAACGAGGTCGCCAGAATGTCTAAACTTCTAATCCTATAGAAGTACAGAATTCCATCAGCGTCATACAACTCCCACTTAATCTTGGATTTCTCCCAACGCTATTCGGATTGCTACCCATGTTTCAAGATAGTGTTAGATAACATCAAATAGTCCTTGACCATTGTAGTTTAATATGTGCCTTAAGAAAAGGGACGGATCGAACATATCAATATCAAAACATCTCATGACACAGATCCATGGTGATCGTTTTGAAGCGAGTTACATCCAATATCATTCCCTAATGATACCTGTAAATTATGATTCTCAAACCCTTGAGCTATTCATCTCATGAATACAATCATTTCAATTCACAATAGTCTTACATTCAAATTCATTCCATGTAATTTGATCGACTACGGATATTTAGAATACTCTTATTCAAGGATTTAAACATACAAATAACGAACACAGTTACAAAATATTTAAATTTGCATTTAACCCATTAAATCAAATAAACATTCAATATAACTGTCATAGTTCAAAATAAAACACCAATACTAACTACAGATCATGCCCATTGTCTAGCAACTCTTAGCCCTATCTTTCCAGCATGCTCCTCTTGTTTATCTTGAGGTAAAGGCTTAGTAAAGGGGTCAGCCAGATTAGATCTGTATGAACTTTGCTTATTATGATGTCTCCATGCTCTACTATCTCTCTAATATAGTGGAAATTCCTGAGTATATGCCTTGTGGTCTGATGTGACATTGGTTCCTTTGCAAGAGCAATGGCACCATTGTTGTCACATAATATCTCGATTGGTTTCTTTATGCTAGGCACAAAATCGAGATCAGTAATGAACTTCTTCATCCAGGCAGCCTCCTTTGCAGCATTGTATTCTGATTCACAGGTGGATTGAGCAACCACACTTTGCTTAGAGCTCTTCCAAGTAACAGCTCCACCATTCAGAATGAAAACATATCCCGTTTGTGACCTTGAATCATCACGATCAGTCTGGTAGCTCGCATCAGTATAACACTTAACTGACAGCTCCTCATCCAGTCCTCCATATATTAAGAACATGTCTTTAGTCCTTCTCAAGTACTTAAGAATGTTCTTCACTGCAGCCCAGTGACTCTCTCCTGGGTTCTGTTGATATCTACTCATCATGCTAAGAGCATACGAGACATCAGGTCTAGTACATAACATGGCATACATGATAGAACCAATCACAGAAGCATATGGAACTCTTATCATTTTCTTCTTTTCCTCTTCAGTGTTTGCACACTGTTTGCTATTAAGAATGGTTCCATGTGCCATGGGCAAGAGCCCCCATTTTGAGTCTTGCATTGAGAAGCGTCGTATGACCTTATCAATATATGTACTTTGACTCAAACCCAATAACCGCTTTGATCTATCTCTATGAATCTTTATTCCCAGAATATAAGCGGCTTCACCAAGATCTTTCATTGCGAAACATTTACCCAACCAGTCTTAACATCTTTAAGCATAGAGATATTGTTTCCAATGATTAGTATGTCATCTACATACAGTATAAGAAAAAGTGATATAGCTCCCACTAGATTTCTTGTAAACACATGGTTCATCTTCGTTCTTGATAAAACCAAACTCTTTGATTTTCTGATCAAAACGGAGATTCCAGCTGCGAGACGCTTACTTTAATCCATAGATGGATTTATTTAGCTTGCACACCTTATTAGGATTCTATGGATTGACAAAACCTTTAGGTTGAACCATATAGACATCTTCCAGTAAGTGTCCATTAAGGAACGCGGTTTTGACATCCATTTGCCATATCTCATAGTCATAATATGCAGCAATGGCAAGTAGAATTCTAATAGATTTAAGCATGGATACTGGCGAGAAAGTTTCCTCATAATCAATTCCTTGAGTCTGAGTAAAACCTTTCGCTACAAGCCTTGGTTTGTAGGTTTGCACATTCCCATCCATGTCAGTCTTCTTCTTGAAGATCCATTTGTTTCCTACAGTCCGACATTCGGCAAGAAGATCAACCAAATCCCAGACTTGGTTATCATACATGGATTATATCTCTGCATTCATAGCTTCTTGCCATTTCTTGGATTCCGAATCCAAGATTGCAGCTTTGTAAGTAGCAGGCTTAGCTTCACCAATCATGAAGATGTCGTCATACCTTTCAGGTGCACGACGATCCTTAATACTTCTTCGAACACTTGGTGTTTCTGTTGTTTCTTGAGTCCTCTCAGGCTCAACTTCAACAACCGGATCAGTTACTTCTAATTCTGTCTGAACAACTGGTTCAGTCACTTGTGGTTCTCGAATTTCTTCAAGATCCACATGGTTATCTCCAATCCCTCGCGCCAGAAGCTCTTCATCCAAGAAAGTGCCTCTGCGTTTAGTGAAAATCCTATTTTCAGTGGGGTGGTAGAACAGGTAACCGATCTTCTTAGCGTATCCGACGAAAACCACCATTTTGCCTCTGGGATCTAGTTTATCCGAAGATTCTAGAGTGACATAGGCATTACATCCCCAGAATTTAAGATAGGATACATTAGGTTTCTTTCCATGCCATATCTCATAAGGCGTTTTGTCAACCTTCTTTGTTGAAGCTATATTCACAAGTCTTGCGGCAGTTTCCAAAGCATAACTCCAAAAGGATTTTGGAAGGTTTGTTCGACACATCAATGGTCGAATTATATCTAATAGAGTTCGATTTCTCCGCTCAGACACACCATTATGTTGTGGTGTTCCAGGTGGAGTGAGTTGTGAAACTATTCCACAATTCTTTAGATGGTCGATGAATTCCTGACTAAGATATTCACCACCTCGATCTGATCGAAGCATCTTAATAGTTCTATTCAGCTGATTTTCTACTTCGTTTTGGTACTCCTTGAACTTTTCAAGAGTTTCATGTTTATGCTTCATAAGATAAACATAACTATAGCTACTGAAATCATTACTAAATGTGACAAAGTAACTTTCTCCATGTCTTGACATTGTTCTGAATGGACCACATACATCTGTATGTACAAGTCCTAACAGATCATTAGCTCTTTCTCCAACATTTGAAAAAGGTGCTTTTGTTAACTTTCCACTCAAGCATGATTCGCATTTTCCAAACGACTCTGAACCCTTGGAATCTAGGATTCCTGCGGTTTTGAGTTGTTTAACACGATTCTCACTTATGTGACCAAGTCTACAATGCCACATATACGTATCATTAAAGTCCAACTTATTACGTTTATGGGAGATGTTGCATAATATGTTATCGTTTTGGATTTCTATCTCATAGATCCCATTGTTGGGTTTCGCATCAAAGTAAAACATATCGTTAAAATAAGCAGAAATAAATTCACCATTAAAACGATAATCAAAACCTTGTCCACGCAAAGCATAAAATGAAACAATATTTCTAGTCACACTAGGAATGTAATAAACATTGTTCAAAACAAGTTCTAAACCAGAAGGAAGTAAAAGAACATATTCTCCTATCTCCTTCAATGCAACTCTTTGTCCATTGCCAACATGGACCTCCAAGTCGCCCTGTTTCAGCTTTCTAATCTTTCTTAGTCCCTGCAAAACATTACAAATGTGGAAACCACATCTTGTGTCAAACACCCATGTCTTGCTAGAAAAAGCAAAGATTTCAATAACATATATACCCGAGGACTCTCCTCTAGAAGCCTTGGCTTGCTTCAGTTCAGCTAAATACTTAGCACAGTTCCTCTTCTAGTGCCCAGTTTCATTATAATGAAAACATTTTGCATCTTTCAGAGGTTTCTTGTTAGCAACATATTTGCCCTTTCCATTCCCTTTTCCCTGAATGCCCTTCTTTTTGGTGTTAGGTTTCTTAACATGACCCTCCTTGATCATTAGCACTGGTGTAGTTTTGCTAGGTATGTTTACCTCAGCAGTTTTGAACATCCGATGCAACTCTGCAAGTGTCTTCTCCATCCTATTCATATTGTAGTTCATCGTGAACTGATCATATGACTTGGGCAATGAGTTGAGGATAATATCCCCAGCCAACTCATCACTCAAGGGGGATTCCAGACGAGCTAAGTGATCAACATATGCCTTCATCTTTAGCACATGAGCGCTAACTGATGTACCCTCTTGCATACGAGTGGTTATAAGTAATCGCATTACATCAAACCTCTCATGACGAGCCTTGTGTTGGAACATTTCCACCAGGTGCTCATTCATCTCATATGCCATCTTGTCATCCATGGTCCTTTGAAGTTCAAGGATCATGGATGCCAACATCAAACATGAGACTTTCATAGAGTCATCAAAGTGCTTAGCATAGTTTCTATAAGCAACAGTTTGTTGGTTGATGGGTTCATCAGGGACTGGCGTTTCAAGAACATACAACTTGTTCTCCGCCTTGAGAACGATTTTCAAGTTGCGGTGCCAGTCCATGAAGTTGGAGTGGTTCATTTTGTCCTTCTCTAAGATGGACTTGAGAGAAAATTGGGAGGTGGAACTGTTTTCAGTTGACATCTATAAAGTTCAAAACATTAATTTATTAGTATATTATATTTTAAATATCCTAATTATTTTATGACCCAAAAGCAAAATTAAATAGGATGAGACCCCGATTCATCAATACACAATGAACTGGCTTATCACTGTCCACTAGTACGATTAGGTAGGTAAACAACGATTGTTAATTGTGTCCACTACACAACTCTCCATTTGGGGTTATCGCTAGGAGTGATGTATGTTTAACCCCAACTATGCCCACTTGATAAACAAGCAACGTTCGGTCCTTTACTGTTAACTGCAACACCGGCCTATGTCACACAGGAAACACGGTGATTACCTTCTTTCATGATCAACGCCCAGATGCAGGGATCAACACTAACATTTGGGTTCGATTTAGAATGAAGTGTTAACTCGTTAAGGGTGGCATAAAATATCAATTTAAAATTGAGATTGTTTTAATATTTACCATAAATATTTTGAATGACTCGTTAGCATGATTTGAGTCACACAATAGTTTATAAAATCCAATTTTATATTGTTCGTGATAATTGAAACTTTTTTCAACACTCGACACGGTATAGTTTTAAATACCCTATTTAAACTATGTTGGTCGTTTTATCGCGAATGGACTTGTTTTAATATTAATAAAACTCTTTTATTAAATACGCTTTTCGGTTTTATAAAACTTGTTTTAATAAAACTGTTGCCATGATTGTGAAAAAAATTATTTATTTTGGTTATCTCGATTATTTACAATAAATAAAACACAACCACAAAACATAATAATAAAATGAACGAATCGAGCCCCTAATAGGTCGCCCGTTTCGTTTTAGCCAGAAACGAAACGAATTAGTCAAAAAGGGTTTTGAAACTATTTTGATAACTCCCACTTGACCCGAGATCTCTATCTTCATGGAACCTGTTCGCCTTTTTATCTTCGTCTTGTACTTGTAGGATTGCAAATAAATTGGAAATACAAATAAAACAAATCTATTCTAATCCTATCTATTACACCGGATCCAATATCCGTAATAAAATACAAATCAATAAAAAAACAAAAAAAAAACATCACAAACACAACCATGACAAGGGTCAAAAACCTAGGGCTCGATTCACATCACAATCCATGAACAACAAAAAGCTTTTGATCTTTTGTCAAAATAAACAATTTTCGACAAATAAAACATAGATCAAAATTATAACTTTACCATCTATACGCGCGTAACCGTGGCTCTGATACCACTGCTGGGAATCATGGTATCAAATACGTAGCGGAAGCGGTTTGTATTATTATTTCAAAAACCGAATATATATGCTTATATATATATATATATTTGCGATTTATATATATATATATATAATAATACATTTATTAATCCAATTAACAAAATATTCCCAATCAGGATCTCAGTTAAACGCGTATAAACAAATAAATAATATAAACAACCATAGGGGGTTTAGTTATCAACCTTTGACGACTACACCGGAATTGCAACACGCGGGTAACAACGAATCCTTGCTAGTATGAAGTTCTCACCGGGCACGAACCAACCAGGAACAACACTTTGTAAGGAGGATGGCGGTGTATGGTGGTGGTCGAACAACCAAGGGCGGCGGCCTCTTGGTTGCTTACGGCCGAAGGTGGGAGAGGCAAGGAATGGGTTGTTTTGATGAAAAGTGTGATTAGGGTTTACACCTTAATCCCTTTTTTATAAAACATGATCTTACACTAAGCTCCCTTGCATATTACTATAATATTCCCTAATATTAATCTAATTAATATTAAGTCTCTCAAGTTCAAAACTATTATTATTTCATAAATAATAATCCACCAACACATGAACTTATCTAATTTCGTGTACCAACGTGTAACTCTTTGGATCGTACCGGGTCGGGTTACATTGACTTCGACTTTAATTACTATCGGACATACCATATGTCCAACGTATTATTCCGCCTGTGTTTGATACTTTGGATGTGAGTCCCTTGTTGGCGTTTGCTGTCTTGGGGTTTCTGGCTGGAGTTCTCAAGAACAGCAAGATAGGGTACTAAGTTAGTTTTATTAAATTAAATTCAGTTATGATATTATTTATATAGGCCTTGTTATTATCATCATATGTTGTGAATCTGTTATGTGTAATCTGGTGATTTAGTTCTCAAGTAACTCTCTCATTTTGTAGCTTATTGGGTTGGTTGTTTCTAATGCAAAGGGTTTTTGAGTGTGTGGGAATGAATGATTAGTTTAGATTGTGAAATAGAAGATTATGATTATTATGATTTAGTTGGTCTATAAAAATTAGACTTGGGGATTATTAGTTTGGGTTAACATAAGAGAAAAAAGTGTATATTAAGTATTAACATCTCCAACTCGTCTTGTCTCGTCTCGAATACTCGTTATTGTGGTATATGTTAACTGACCACTAACTTGTCTAAAATACATCTCTCAATCAAGATCACAAATGGTAGGGAAAAGTTCCATCTAAGTTCTCATCTGGCCACATATATTGTTTTCTTAGACAAATGAACTAGTTGGGATACTAAATAGTGCAAAGCACCCTAACTCGCACTCAAATACGCGTGCGGGCGATGAGCGCAATGTAGATTTTTTATGGCGCAATTTGCACTTCGCACACTCCCATCACCAAAAGCAGCTTAAGAGCTGCTTCCTTTTAAATTTAGTGTTTTAGTATTGGCTTGACATTTAATTATACTAATTACCAAAGCATATGTGCAATGGTTAGTTGTACCTTATGCTTTAAAACTTTATTGTGCTTTGGTTATTGTACATTCTGCATCATTTGTTGTTTCCATTCCACACCTGTAACACACCATACATCTCATTTTCTCCTTCTTGATTTATCATCTACACTCCATTCCATTGTATTCTCTCTATCTATCTATCTCCCCTTTCGATGCTTGATATCAAGGCTTTTAAATCTCATACAGTACACCATTCTTCAACCACCTTTTTAATCTATATATATAATACATCAATCCTAAACCCTCTTTTAATTTGCTAAGAAAAAGTGATATGGGGGAGGTTGGTTTTTCTTTCTTTTTGGTTTTTTTGGTAAAAAAGATAAAATCTTTTTGCAGGGTTTGATTTGTTTCTTGATTTTTTTTACAGCACGTAGAGAAGCCACCAGAGGAAGAGAAAAAGGAGGAAGCTCCAGCCAAACCTGAGGAGTAGAAGAAGGCTGAGGAGTCAAAAGATGTGGCGTCGCCGCCACCACCTGACCTGTGCCGCCGGAGATTGTTTTGAGAGTCTTTATGCATTGTGAAGGTTGTGCAAGAAAAGTTCGCCGCTGCCTTAGAGGCTTTGATGGTTTGTTATTAGTTAGTTAGTTCAGAGTTAAAAGATAAATATATCTCTTGATTGACTTGAAAATTTATTGAAAATATTATGGAACCATTTTAGTTAATATTATTTAGGAGTGGAGGATATTCAAACGGATTGTAAGACACATAAGGTGGTTGTGAAGGGAGAAAAAGCAGATCCATTGAAGGTTTCTACAAGTTACATTGGGTATATTGGATACGTCAAAACACAATTTTTTACATGGGTGACACATTAGATAATGCTTGACTCACGCATTCAAGGTTTGCAATGTACACGTGTCGCAACGCGTGATTTAAGATTGCCCCCCGCCGCAACGCGCGGGGGTCAACATCTAGTTAATAAATATTTGCCATAGATGCATGGCTGGCAGCTCAATTGTGATTGAGCTACTCGGTAGCCACTAATGCGGGTAGCAACTGAAGCGAGTGAGATGCAGGTTGCCACTACTTGGTTATGGCTCTGTAGCCACTGATAAAGATGGGTCGTGTAATTGTCGTTGCTCGCATGTTGGCACTAATGTGGTTCTCACTACCACTGTTTAGATGCTACTGATGTGGTTTGCATTGTGGCTTAGTTGCCGCTCAGCACACAGGGTGCAATGCCATTGATAGGCAGGAGCCTTGATGTTGAGACGTAGTTCCTATTGCTCGGTGCAACTAGTCTTAACCGTCCCAACTAGTGCTTTTTTTTAACGACACACTTTTTTCACCCCTTTTTTTCCACCTTCATCCAAGGTTCGAACCTTGGTCTTATCCCCCAACACCTTTTTAGTGTACCATTGGGCCATGACCCAAATGGCAATTTTAATTGATTGGTCAATTAAATACCACATTTAAATGAGGATTAAATCTTGTTTATTACAAGATTAAATTGGAAGCTTTGATTTATCTTGTGTGATTATAAGATAACAAAATGGTTCATTTCGAGAAGGATGAAAAATGCGTTCGTTTTAAAAAAATTCGAGATAAAACTGGCAGCTCCTTTTAGTTCCAGAAAAGTAGAAACACTCTTTAACTCTTTCAAACACCGCTCATCTTTCTTTATAAATACAAAACACAATCACCTCGGTTATATTGCTTAGGTTGTTATACCTTAGGAGACAGATAGGTTCTCTTAAAAAGGGACTTGAAATCTGTTTTAAGAGATATTTCCATGTCTTCGGATACAACCCATAAGGGTTTGCCCGTTCTTTGTACATAAACCCCAACCAAGGTTACGGCAAGACATTGTTGAAGTTCTCGTTGAAGATTCCGGTGTAAATCGGTTTTGTATATATAAAACTATAATTTCAAACTTGTTATGGTTCCTTTTGTATACGATATGGAATGAGCTCAATACGGGTTCCAATAAACTCAAAAATTGGGTACCAGTTTTGAAAGTGGCTTGTGTTGTATGGTATGGTATGGTATGATACGGTGTCGGTATTCTAAGGTCAATCAACCCAAAATACCCTACCGTATGAAACAAGTGACGATCTCGAAAAACGCAAAAAAAAGGGTATCGAAAAAGGCTTAGTATGGTACTTGTTTGGTACCGAGAATGCTCATCCCTATAAAACTGTAACTCTATATTTATTTTGATTCATTTTTATCTATAATCTATAATCTATAATCTATCTATACTATATTATAATGCATGAGCCAAGGGCTTCTTAAATTTTAAACAATACAAATATAATTGCTCAAAATACAACACTTAATGCACATAACAAAGACTTTTTAGGGCATATATGTCTTTTATTCTTGTCTAACAACTTAAACTAAAAAGTTGCTTCTAGAAGAAAAGTTTACAAGAGGAGGTTATAGAATTCTGTTATAAAGCCAGAATAATAGGTGAAGGAGCAAAATCCCAAACATCCTCTAATACGATATAGAAAATTCAAAAATTTTGCCCGCTTCTTTTTTTCAACAATCAATCAGTTTTTAGTTCCTGTTTATTCTCCAGCTTTTACGCGAGTCTAGGGTTATATACACGATCCACTACCACATACAGCCCCTTCAAATCTTACTTTTCACATTCTCCTCTAGACTCTTCTATGCTCCTTCTTAACCATCGTCATCGTAATCAGCTCCGTCTCCACCGTCGAGTTCCAAGCCAGGGACTCAGGGATGAATTGTTTTTATTCACCCCAACGTGGATTGATTCTGTATACTACATTAAGGTAAGATTGGGTTTCAACTATTGATGAAATTTTGATTACTGACAATAGTTCTCTCGTGTTCGATTAGCCATTGCGGAACCCATACCCACCATCGGCATATGTCCACCAATTCATTCCGAAATCGAATCAACTCATATTTGGTTTTATGATGAAATCAGGCTTAAGTTTTGGATACATTTTAGGTTCTTTTATCTTATGTTTATATCTGGTTTTATGATGAATTATTACAGATATAAATATATGTTTATTGTAATTTTAAACTTTGTTATAATTAATTCTATGATGAAATATTACTCATATTAGTATTTGTTTTTTTTTTCGACTCACTAATAGTGTGTTTTGGTTTATAAGCTATCCATTTCTTACTACTGGAGACTTCAATTTTCTTTTTATTTATGTCGTAAATGTGAGTTACTTTGGTATTCTTATGTTTTTTTTTATATTGTGATTTATATACTTCTTGACTTAACCAATGTTACCTTTTTTTTAATCAGGGGTTCCTTTCCTTTCAGGTGGCTTATTTTGGTCTGTGGACATGTATATGTAAATGTGTATCAATGTGGTAAGATGAGATCTTATTTTGACCAAACATATGATAACATGTAAAATTGAAAACTTCCGTTATACCTCCTTGCATTATTCTTGGGTTTGCAATGCCATATTCAATATTCATTTCTTGATTTATCATTTATCCTATCCATATGCTCCCATTTGGTATGTTTATATGTGAATGTTTGACCATTTATAAAATAAGTATCCCTCAATGCTATTAAAGAGATAATTTTGTTTGATCTTGAAAAATAACATGCAAGATTAAAAATAGGGGTGCCAGCGAGCGGAGCTACTCGCGAGCTACACGAGCTCGGCTTGAAAAATAGCTCGAAATGAGCCGAGCTAACCAAACTCGAGCCGGCTCACGAGCCTACTATATATATAATTAGTCTTTATAAAATTATAAAAAATAGCTAAATTATAAATAGAATAATATTTATAATAAATATAAATAAATAACAAGCCCAAGTCGACTCGAGCTTGAAAAAAAACCCAAAATAACTGTTTGGATAATTGTCTGGTTTAATGGTGGCGATATTGGTGTTGTCCGATGAAGCCAAAAGGCAAATGCGGTGGTGGTCTCGAAGGTACTTAAAATTCGACGGACTAGTTGAAAGAGTATTCCTGAGAGGATAAATGCTGTTTTTGGTTAGTGCTCAATCGATTTATTTTAAATAGTTAATCAATGGTCAGTCCCTAACCTTTTATGTAGCCTATGATATGAAAAGAAACTGAATTAAGTTTCGAAACTATAGCTTTTTTTATGTTGAAAATGGCGAAGAAAAACGCTTCATTATTTATCTTTTGATGTCTTTATATTTGTCAATGCTTGAGGGGAGGTCATCTAACACACCTCAGTTTATAGAAGTCAACTTTTGGATTGATAGGTATAGATTGGAGGTTGCAAAATGGGTTGGCTGATGGGCATGAATCGTGGGTGTGTATTTTTATGTTAATTTGTATTGTTAATTTCTTAACAACACTAACTAAATTAGGTTTTCTGATTGCTATTGAGACTACCTAAATTGCTATTGACTTGAATATCAAAATTGCTAATTTGATATTAGTAATTTCATAACAACAGTTCTTATATATTTCAATTTTTTAGTTTTTATTCCAAATGACCCCATTGTTTATATTACTGTTATTGGACTTTTTATTGGTGGTTATGTATGGTTTATTTTTGGATTTCTTTGCTGAATTTTTGTACGATTGACGCAAGTAGGAATTTTATTACTGATTTGGTTCTTATTTTTGTGACTGCTCGTATGTATGCTATTGAGTGTTGAGCTAAGTTTTGATGCTTTTATCTTTATTTGTATGTATGCTTAAAGGGTTCACTTATGATGTTATCTTGTTCCATTGTTATATGTTTATCTACTATTGTCTATTAAATATTGGTTATATGCTACAGCAAATGGAGTGTACTGACTAGAAGTCATTTGTTTAATTTGCTTTAGGTCGATCTTAATCCTCTAACATCTTATTTAACTTTGATTAATCGTTTTTTTTTCCGCATAAAACTGAACTAAATGTGCTACTTGGGTCAAAATAAATGCTTTTCATGATAATTAATATGATTTTTACCACAGGTCAAGACCTTACAGGATCAAATAGTTTGCTTTTTGAAGGAGGTACCATGCGTAAATTGCAATTGAATTGTCCAATTGACCTGTTACCTATATAATCGTCTTAAACTAAACACACAGAAGGGAATTAGCCGAATGGCTTCTTGTGGACGAGCAAACTCAAGAGAACATGGTCTCATTACCAAGGACCAATGTAAGTGAGTCAAGCTTGCTTATAAATTATCACTCAGTTTATACGCTTGTAGATTCACTTAACGTTCATGTTTGAAAAATGTTAAGGTTGTATGATTAATAACTCAACTTTGATGTTTGTAATTTATTTAATTTTCCATCCAGTTATTGCTTTCAAAAGTGCATATGAAAGTTTTGGTATGCATTCTTCAATGTCAGTCTCCAATTTCTTAATTTCTCAGTTTTTGTTTTCCTAACCCATTTGGGATAAAAACACATGTTTTTATTTATTAGTTTCATAATAAAATGATAAAACTTTCCCAGTTTTATTTTCACTTTGACTTACAATTATTGTTTGGGTAGATGTGAATAATAATCTCATTTATCTGAATGTTTATTACACAAACTTAAGTTTAGTCATTTTCATAACGCTTACTAAACTTTGTTTCCCTGCATCTATTCGAATTCTCACTAATTCGAAAAATGGAATAAACCAACTATATGCTTTATTGTTGCTGATGTTTTTGCACCAGGAGAGCCTTTGGTTTGTGTGCTGTTGTTTCCTTTTGCATCACCACAAGAGCTTTCTGTTTGCACCTTTATTAATGTCAGGCAATTTCAATCCACTCAAATGGGTTAAAGGGCTCCAACACGTCAAAACTCAAAAGTCACCCAATTTGGATTTTTAGTTTACACAGCCTCTTAATTTTCTTCTATGTATGATATCAACCTATGGAATAAGTACTAACAAAGATTATAACATCTTTCAGACCAACTGGGCAGCCTTATGTCGAAATCAAGGAGTTTAATCTTGTACTAAACATGCTTTACGGTCTTGGCCTGAGAAAAGTGATCTTTGAAATTGAAATCGGCTAAAAAGTTGTTGTTGTTAAGGAAAGCTATAGAGATGTTTCTATTTGTTTTCGTGTCTCAAGTTTAAAAAATAGAGGGTCATTTTTTGTTTTTGTACTTAGAGGGTGTTTGGGATTGAGTTGGGAAATGTAAAAGTGCTTTTGGTCAGAAGTGCTTTTGGTCAGAAGTGCTTATTGGCTTATGACTTTTTGAAAAGGAGTTTTAAAAAAGTGTTTGAATTAGCTTTTGGGATGAGAAGCGTTAAAAAGTCAACTTTCCACAATAACCAACAGTACTTGTCATATGTTTGAACAATATTGTTCAAATAAAAGTTGGGCCTAGAGCATGGCTTTAATTATACTTGTCTTTTTATTTTATTTCCAACAACACAACACATGCACTGAAACTAAAAAATGAAAATTGACTTTTTATAATTTATAGGTGAAATGCTAACCATTTTTTACATTGAAACTGAATGCAGAGTCTTGAAATACTAATAAAATAATTTCATGGTAAAAGTTGACGATGAACATCTTAAGTAGGAAAAAATACCTGCTTTATTTTCTAAAGATATCTAAAGAATTTTGTTTTTGAAAAGTAATAAGATTGACCATGATGTTTGCTGTTTTTGTAGTTTTGTTTATGATTCAGATCTTAATTTATTTAATTTGTGGGATTTTTTGTAGTTTTTTTGTAGTTTTGTTTATGTCTACATCCCACCCTCCCCAGACCCTACCAATAGTTTACTATTTGTGGGATTTTTAACTGGGTATGGTTGTTGTTGTTGTATCTTAATTTATTTAATTTAGGGTATAGCTTAATTTATGTTTATATTTATTGCCTATGGCTGTTTGTCATATGATCCTGCTCGTTGAGACATTTTCTTTCGTTACTTGTGTCCCATAGCAAAAGTTATGTCCAATGTAAGTTGGGGCCCTTTTTCTTATTCTCGACGTAGGTTGGGGCCTTTTCTGGTCCCTTTGCTCTTTGTCCAATTGCTCAAGGTGTGAAAGTTATGCCCTGTAGCTCTAAATAGAGCGAAAGTATAAATGTGTTATCTCTTGAATCAACTCCATATCATTATTTAACCTTTTTTTTTGTTTTTTTAATATTTATGCACCAACAGTTTCTTGGTAACTTGAGTTGGATAAATTTTCATGGCATGAGCTTGAAAGAAAATAACATGATGTAGTACATAACTTAATTGAATAAATTCTTTATATTCAAATATGCGGTCTCATGTAGTAACATAAATGAAAACAGAGTTGCGGAATTGTTGACTCGCTTTAGTCCCTACACAAGCTGTGTGAAACCAGTAGCGCGAAACTTGCGATGAAAAAATAAACACCCGCGGCAACGCGCAGGCATTCCCACTAGTATTGTACTAAGTTATTTCATAAAAATAACGAGAATATATTTATTATTTTATTATAATAATATGCACTTCATCTTCTCCATTGTCTTAAACGTGCTTGATAACTAGTAAGTATACCTTCTTTTACTTTTTTGAAAAGAAAACTTCATTAACCACCAACAAGCCAGCTCCAAGTCGGAGCTGCCAAGAAAAACAAAACTACATAATCACAAAATTACACCAATTATGCTAAGATATCGACTTGAATTTCGATCTACTACAAAAACCAAAGTAAACTAACAGCCTTGACTTCACTAATGATATGATCGATGGCCACTGGCTTGTTCTCAAACTTTGCCTCGTTCCTAGCTCTCCAAATACACCAGCACACCGTAATGATAAGACCATAAACCGCTCCTTCAGCTTCAAAAGATTATGCATCTCCAGAAGATCACGAAAAGAGAGAGGGAAAATGGGAGGACTGCGGCACCAAGAACTGATATGCTGCCACACCACAGTCGTGACATAACACAAAGTGAAGATGTGAGAAACCGAGTCTTCTGCATCACCACACAAAGGGCATAACACGTCTTCAAACATAAGATTCCTCTTCTTCAACGCCTCCATAGTGGGAATTCTATCCATCTCCGCCCTCCAAACCATAACATTACATTCAGTTCAACGGAACCCACTTGCACCATTCCATAACGTAGTTTCACTGTAATCATGAACCGAAGACAACAATTCTTCACGGCCCCAACAGTAAAAAATTCTTGAACCATCTCCGATCCAACTCCAACCATCAGCCGCATTTGACATGTTCACAGCCACCATCAAACTCGAAACCTTTTCCAATTCCTCCAGCTTCGGATTGCTAAAATATTCACAATCTGTCTTAAAAACAGTTTATAGTATGTATGTAACAACTCTTTATCAACAATACATGTTCTTCCATTAGTCTAAGTACCGATGAACACCTCACAAGAAAAAGAAAATATTTTATTAACTATTCAACGTAGTTCTGTACCTCACAATTTTATATTTATGATTGCACATTTTTTTTATTCGATTAAGTCTAATACTACTTTGTTATTTGACGTTATTTAAATATTTAAAATCAGTCTTTCCTCTTCAAATTGAAACAAGTTGTCCTTCGTATACATATTTGTGAATTATATAATTGATAGAAACAAAATCGAACCAGAATAAATAAACAATTACAACGTAAGTAAACGTTTATCTAGTTATCGAATTATATCTCAACATTGATTTATTTATCTCTCCATTATCAAATTGAAAAAAGATAAAAGAACATTCTTCTATATATTAATTTAGAGACATTTCTTCAGTGTGCGTATGCTAAAATGCATCTTTAAGCCTTTAATGTCCATGAAATAGGTAAGAAGCCCAAGGAGTAGATTGTGTTGGGCTTAATGGGAACTTGGGCCTTAATGAGGAGGTGGGAGTCTTGGTGGAGAATGAGCCAGATGACTTGAGAGGTGTTTTAGAATGTTTAGTGAACAATTAATGGGCCGCTTTTATTGTAATACTTTGGGCTGCAGATTAAGTCAACAATATGCAATCCAACTGTGGTAACTGTGACCACGCGAGAATAACAGTCACTTAATATTATCTTTTATGTCCACGAAACCCTCCACGCAACAGGAGCTCCCACAGCGACGCGCGATCTTTAACGTCGCCAAACACTCAACGTAACAGGAGCTCCTGCCGCGTTTCGCACAACAGCCGCACCCGCGGCGAAGCGCGGGCAACTAATACCTAGTCTATATATTAATCTAAAGACAGTTGAACAGTAAATCCTTTTTACTGGGCAACGTATTTTGTAGCAACATTTATGAGTAATTTATTGGCCCATGCTAATTGGTATGTATAATATTTTCCCAAGTTACTACTATTGTTACTATTATATTATATCTATATTAATTGTACGACACTTCTACAGTGTCGTACAACCATGATAACTGAGAGTACAAAATGTAATGCATGTTCACAAAATTAGAGTAAAAGACCGCCCAGAAAATGGTTCGAAAACCGCCTAGAAAAAGGCTACCGACCGCCCAAAAAACTTTTGTTTAACGCCCTCCCAGCTGTAACATGGGTCCACTTGATTCACTACCTTCGTAAAGATTTGCATGTATTTATTTATTTTCTTTGTGTTTAGATTGGCCCACGTAAGTGAAGGTTATTGCTAACGTAATTGAAGATTAGTGGCCCATGTACTTGACGGAAATTGCTAGATAGCGGTACGACACTTTTGCCAATTGGTTGAAATAACTAGCGAAGGCATTTATTTTAGAATAATTTGAACAATAATAGTTACCTAATATTATTGCTAATAATGGTAATTTTAATGCCACAAAACCTATAACGACACGAGCGTCCCCGCAGCGAAGCGCAACATATTTGTGGCCTCCGAATAAAGGCAACAAGAGGCAACCCAAGTGTTGTAATCTTAAGGTTGGTCTGGAACTTAATGGGCCGCGAGTATTTTTGTGAAGCCCACGCAAGAATAACAGTCACCTTAATGTTATCTCTAATGTTCAACAAACCCGCAACAAACATAAGCTTCGGCAGTGAAGCGCGGGTAACTAAAACACTAGTTCATATCAACCCATACGTTATATACAATTTTTTTTTGGAAAGTGGATACAGTGCTATTTAATGCCCCTTAACATGGAAGAGAGTGGTGTACAATGAAAGCTAAAATGTCATGTTACCGTTAACACCCTTGGTGTGAAGGTGCACCCCATGGTCATTTGGTATACTTAACCATCTTTAACTCCACCTAGATGTCATATTCTTCATTTTGTCTCTTTTCACACTAGCTTACTTCAAGGGAATGGTTTAACGCTCCTTAACTCTACCCCATCCTCCTAACTTTCTCTCTTTTAAGTCATGTTAACATGTTAACTTAGTGCCAATTTAATGCCCCTTAACATGGGAAAGGAGTGGTGTATAATGAAAGTTAAAATACCACGTCACCATTAACACCCTTGGTGTGAAGGTATACCCCATGGCCTTAGGCGTGTAAGTTTACACGCAAAACCCATCAAAACTACGTTGTTTTGATTAATTTAACTAAAATAAAATTAAACTTTTTTATTTATCGGTTTCTACTCTCTGCCTATTGTGATTATCCCTAACAAACTGAAAAAGAAAACAACCAATACCTCCCATCTTTTTCTCACCAATCCATAAATTAATTGATCACCATCTTCTAGTCTGCAGTATACAATCTGTACTTTGAATTGGTTGACCAGGTATTCAGCTAATTAATCATGTATTCAATTAATCAATCTCCATGTAGAATACCTTAGAATTTATTTAATACAGGTGATCATTTGATTAAAAGACGTTAAACATCATCATTCGTAGTTACTGATGATGTTTTTAATGATATCCAAATCACTGGGAAGATATGCATGTATTAGATGTAACCAACTATATATAACAATTCTTTTTTACTTTTGTTGATGCAGAACATGCATAATGTTCTATGTTGATCATCAAATTTCCGCTTCTCATGTTTTTACTTTTGTTAATGCAGAACATGCACAGGCCAATGGATTCAGAAGTTCAACCACAGGAGGAGGCTTCTTAAAAGAATCTAATTGAGGATATTGATGCAAATGGGTATTTAGTCACAAATAGTGATTTTGATGTTGAACTAGAGAAAAGAAAAGACCTAGACATAGATTTTGAGTTTGAGAAAGAAGTGGCTAGCGATGTAATCAGACATGTTTTTGATACTCTTAATGAGGCATATGGCTTCTACAATCGCTATGCATTTGAACATGGGTTTGGAATACGTATTTGTTTGACTTTTAAAAATAAGACAATAAATGAGCCTTATTGAAGGAAATATGTATTGCAACAAACAAGGTTTTAAAGATTTAAACGAGATAGTTTTAAAGGGGATATCAAACGTCGTAGGGATTTAAGGACCGGATGTGAAGCATTTCTTAGAGTATCAAAAGGTAAAGATGGGAAATGGCTAGTAGATGAATTTAATGATTCACACAATCATGAACTAACTGTTACCCCCGACCAAGTTATGAAACATCGGTCTCATGGTAAGTTCCACCATTCAGAAGCCTGCAAATCTCTAATTTCGGAACTTGGTCAATCTGGGTTGAGACCATGTCAAATCGGAAGGTCGTAAACACCATGAAAAGCCCATGTGAAAATGATGTTACCTCAAAACATTGTGCTGATATCTTAGCTATCGAACGAAAACAATACAAAGGCAAGGAGTTTTATGGGGTTATTAAACATTTCCAAGATAAGCTAATAGAAGATCGCAACCTCAATTTTGTTGTAAATTTATTTGACGATGGACCCCCAAGAAATATTTTCTGGGCTGATGGGAGATCAAGAGACTCGTATATAAAGTTTGGGGATGTTGTTATGTTTGATGTCACTTGCATGACCAACAAATTTATGATTCGTTTGCTCCAGTTGTCGGGGTGAATCATCATCACCAGTCCATACGTTTTGCCGGTGCACTATTGGAGAATGAGAAACAAGAGACTTTTGAATGGTTATTTCAAACATTCTTAAAATGCATGTTTTATAAATATTCATTAGCGATAATTACAGATCAAGATAGGGCTATTGGTAACGCTATCAAAAAAGTTTTTCCAGAAAGTCGACATCGTTTTTGTTCATGGCATATTAAGAAACATGAGATTTGAACATCTTCGATAACTTAAAGTTCGTTATAGTGACTTTGAAGAGTCATACAAACAGTGGATAAAGAGTAATACAATTGAAGAATTTCAAACTCGTTGGGAACAATTATGTGCTAAATACAATTTTCAAAGTGGGGATTGGATAACGGAGAGATGACCAATGCAAATATTGGGCTACAGCCTTATTAAAAGATTGTTTTTTTTGCAGGCATGACAACAAGTGGAAGAAGTGAGAGCATTCATTCATTTTTTGATGGATATGTTAATTCAAAGACTATGTTTGTGACACCCGTCAACAAATCAGGTCAAGATCCGTACACATTTTACTTAACTATGTCATTTCATGTGCATATTAGACATTTTTAGCACTTACTATACCATCCCTAGTCTAGCAAAGTCCGAAACTATTGCAGAAATTCAATACATTATCCGTTTACGCATACAACACCCGAAATTATCCGAGATAATTAGCGTTGAACAATCAAGCTAATCACATGCTCAACAGAGAGCAACCGGGTATCCAATTACTACGTACGGACTAAACAACAATACACGTGACAATACCAAAGTGGAGAAATTACATAATTCCACTCAAATCCGAACAATTCACAATGCGTTTTATGACAATTAACACACAAAATCATGAAACACTACCAAGGAACAAGCATTTGTTAACATGAGTTAGTATTATATTCAACAACACATGTTCATCCACAAATACCATATGTATTTATAACATGATCAATAATAATATTATTATTATTACAACTACACATATTATTGACACATCGGATCACACACACATATGTTAACATTCAAAGATCTATTTCTATAGTAAATTTATGGATATCAATAACACCCCATGTACATACCCCATACCTATGGACATTCGGCTATACACACACACACACAACAATCAAATCAAGATAACTAGCTCGTGAAAATCATGTGTTTATGTACATATAATCGGCCACATACACGTACCCATATCCACGACCCCATACCACTTCCCACATGGATGATAAGCTAAACAACTTATATCTATATAGCCATGTAAGTTTATATGTGATTGTGACTAAACATTTGATCTATACATTTACACATACACATGAGTGGGTGTATACATATGTATTAGATAAAACAAAGATTACAACTTACTTATACCATTATGGATACATGACAAACTCTTACAAATCACACACAAGTCAACTCTTTCCCGCTTGATATTTCTTCCACATTTTTAGCCCTAGAGTGGTGAAAACAAGATGAATGTGTTGTTTTTATATTACACAAACATGGCATCTTCAATCTTAACGTAACACACATCTCAAAGACTAACCCTTTCCTTGAATAGCCTAATTAACAAACCAACAAAACCACCTTACCTTTTCTTATTACCTTCGGTCAAAAGCTACATATCACAAGGACACCATGACAACTTCACTTTATACTCATTTAATCCTTGTTTGATGACACAACACTTCCCAAGAAATGATGATAACCCAAATTATGGATCCCTATTTGATCCTATGATTCGGCTGAAACAAAAAAAAAGCAAAGCAAACAATCACATGTCACTTTCATTATATATGTCCAACTCTTGCACTAATCAAGCAATGTCAACTCTTGTAAACACCTTTTAGGAGACTAGAACTTCCCTACTTGTCCTTGAAAACAAATCGGCTAGGAGGAGACAAAATTGAACCATAATTTTCATCACACTAACACCAATTTGGTTAACAACTTTTTGCATTAACACATTCCTAAGAACTTTCACTTGCTTGTTATGGAACCTCAATCACATGGAACCTCTCCCTTGCCCCAAACCGATCGTGTATATATATAGGGATCAAGAAAACACTTCACATCTCACACTAAAGCTCACAATTCCTCTTTTCCTCCCTCTTTGCTTCGGCACACACAAGAAAGAACCAACCCGACCCTCCCTTTCTCCTTTGGCTAAGAACATAAACAACATCACCATCGAGCCACTTTGAGGTATCCTAGACCGTGGAAGATCAGCTAGCTTCATCAGGGTATATCCTATTATGGGAAATACACTAGAAGCTATCTTTGTTAATTAAGTGTTAATAACAAAAGACTTTGGGAAAATCTTGAGGGGCTGTAGTTGACAATTAGCCAAACAAGAAATATGTAAATTGGTAAATTGAGTGTGAACAAATACACTTGTGTGTGTGTGTGTGTCGATTAACATCAGGAGGTTCACCTCCTTGAACCTCAAACCCCAAAACACCAATTTCAA